>CAUYRH010156733.1:0-39533 GCA_963574655.1 Perodicticus potto | reverse complement strand
CCACCAGATCCATAACCACCACCATATGGACTGCCCGAGCTTCTTCCACCAAAACTGCCCCCTTTCATGGGTCCATAATTTGATTGCTGTTGTCCACTATAATTTCCAAAATCATTATAGTTCCCAACACTACCATAGTTGCCTCCAAAATTTCCTCCTTCATTGTAGCCATCATATCCTCCTCCACCACCATATCCGCCACCTTGGTTTCCATATCCTGGTCCACCACCACCATAGCCCCCTCTACTGCTGTAACCAGGACCACCGCCATAGTTCCCACCTTAAAAAAAAAAAAAAAAAAAAGCCACACAAAAACATAAATGTACAGAGGATCCAGTTACTGAATTCTGGTTTTTTAACATATATGCCACTGGCAAATAAACCTGCGAGTTAATAGTTAATTTTCACAATCCGAACCTGAAAATACCTAGTTAACAGAACAGCAGCAATCTGGACTAATACGAATGGCAAAACATTTGTATTAGTCCAGATTGTAAAAGGGAACATAACTATAGTCCAGAAAGTAGAAGGGAAGAGGCAAGAGAGGGGAGGGGGGAATATGGGAAGAGGGAGGGTATTTGGGGGGACCTCACCTAATGTGCAGGATGCAATGGACATTTCGAAACTATTAAGAAATGAGTGTAATTGTGATGGATATGTTACTTAATTCAATGCAAGCACACTTCACATTGTATATCGAAGTAGTAAGTTATGATTTAATAAAAAATTTTAAAAAATTTAAAAAAAGAATTAAGATCAATACTCAAATCTCTTGATAGCTAAAGGAGAAAAATCATTTTTTTCATTTTTAAAAATTTACTAAGGAGAACAGTCTCAGACTTAATTCCAGCTTAACTCATTAATTCAACAAATCGTACTGGCCAATAAGACCAGCAAACATTCAATCCCCAGGGGAGAAAAAGTCTACTCATCCACGGCACTAATTTATAAGTATACCTTAACCACCAAATTTTTGAAGTTACTGATTAGATCTCTGGAAGAGCTAGACACTGTAGCTGTCACCTGGACACACCATGGCAATGTGAGTAATCCTCAATAAAATCCCTGGAGTCCAAGGACTGGTTAGATCTGCTGGGCCCATCTCATACATGTTGTGACACATCTTAGTTGAGAAAACTAAGGTCTGTGCAACTCCATTAGGAGGGGATTTGTTTGCACCTGGTTTCTCCTAGACTCTTTCTCTTGTGCCTTTTTCCATTACTCTTTTTAGCATGTACCCTTTAACTATAATAAACTGCAACATTGAATATAACAACTTTTCTAAAATGCTTCTCTGAAATAAAGTATTTCTGTTAAGTAAAAAAAAATTTTTTTTTAAGTTTTAACTAAAACTTCAATAATGAATACTTTATCCAATTTTTAGTAAGGTAAAAAAGCAGTTAAAATGTCAAACATCAATTAAGATAAAAACCTACCATCACCTCCAAATCCATTGTATCCACCATCACCTCCTCCATAACTACCTCTGCTGCCACCACCTCCACCACCATATCCTCCTAAGAAAAAGCAAAATAGAAATTAAAATTACATATTCAACTTACAATTAAATTTCAGATACTCACATACTTAGAAGTGAGATAAACATCCTACCTCTTCCACCAAAGTTTCCACCACGGCCAAAATTACCTCCACCACCTCCAAAGTTTCCTCCCCGACCCATAAAGTTGCCAGATCCACCTCCACGACCTTCAAGACAGGTGAGGAAGATTTTAAAGAATTTTACAAACACGACTTGTATCTATTGTGTATACTGAGTATGGTCCTACTCACCTCTTTGTGATCCAGCAGACTGCATCTCTTGTTTAGAAAGGGCCTTTTTCACTTCACAATTATGCCCATTCATAGTGTGGTATTTCTGAACAATAATTTTATCAACAGTATCATGATCATCAAAAGTTACAAAAGCAAATCCTCTTTTTTCCACTCTGTCTTCCACAACTTCTATGGTTTCAATCTTGCCATACTTTTCAAAGTAGCCTCTCAAATTATATTCTTCCGGATCTTCGTGAATACCACCATCAAAAATTTTCTTCACTGTGAGATGGGCACGAGGCTTTACAGATTCCCCTCTAGAAACAGCTCTCTTTGGTTCCACAACACGCCCACCAACCTTGCGTGGTTGAGCACACCTTGCTGCATCCACCTCTTCCATACCAGAGTAAGTCACAAAACCAAAGCCCCTGGAACATTTTGTTGGGGGATCTCTCATGACCACACATTCTGTGAGTGTGCCCTATATCTCAAAATGTTCTCTTAAATAATCAACTGTAGTTTCAAAGCTCAGACCACCAAGAAACAGTTCTCTCAACTAGTCTGGTTCCTTTGGATCGTGGCTCTCCTCCCCCAGGTGGTAGCCGGAGTCGGACTGGGGGCAAGTGGGTGGTGGTTTTATCTCATTTTGAGACCAACTTGCCTCTCTCGAGTTCAATATGGGACCAAATCAGTCCCCACTTTTAAGATGGTACTGTGTTGCTGCATCATCTGTAGAGGACAAATGCTATGTTGACACATGGCAAAAGACAAGAGGGTCTTCCCTTCAACTTTGAGCCTTTTCAGAAGGATGCTAATCCCATTCTTGAGGGCAGAGCCTCCCAAAGGCCATGTCTCTTCATACTGTCACATAGGGCCTTAAGTTTCAACGTGAATTTGGGGAGGCACGCCATCTTCCAAACCATTGCAATCATATTATGTCCTCTGGACTAGTGTGCTTGTCTTGACATCCCTCCCAGACCCTAGCTCCTATATGGCAGTACTGAAACTAAAAACTCCTGGTGTGGGGACCGGGCTGTGAGGTGGCAGGGTCCCCCACAGCCTGGGAAATGCTCAGGAAGTGACCCCCAACCACTTACCCTCCTTTAACAACATTCTTCTCATCTGCCAGAAGCCACATAGCCCCTCCATACTTTCCTTATTACAGCTTTTCCTCCTTAACATTAATCCTTACCCCAGGTGTTAAGATTTACCTTATTAAAGATACTTTATAAATAAAGCTGCTTCCACAGTTCAGTGCTGACTGGCTGCCCATAGCCATCAGCTCACCAGCCCTTCCAATCCCATCCTATCTTTGTCTCTTGTGAGTTTTATGTCTCTTGCGTATCTTTCTTTCTAATTTCCCACCATTTGCACTCAAGTTATCTCTCCATCCCCACAATGGGTCTCGAGAGCTGGAGCGTTAAGGGTTCAATTTCTGTCTTACTCTTTTTACTCATTTGGTCTCTGAGACCAAGAACCATCTCAGCATTACCCAATCCCAGATCTCATGGAGGACACTGCTTAACAAGCAATACTAATGGCTACCATTGTTGGTGGACTTCATTGGCAGACATGGTACAAAGCACTCCGCATTCATTGTCTCTTTTATCCTCACACCAGCTCTATGTCAGAGTTATCAATAGCCACATTTTACAAAGAAACACGAAAGTTCGGAAAGATTAATCCAATTTTCCACTGGTAAATTAAAAGAATACTAGAAAGTGACTTGAATGCACTTCTTACCAATCAGCTATGCAACAAAGCCTCTGGCTCTGGGGCCATGTGATGTTAATCAGCAGGTGTTCTGAGTGGCCCTAGGGATTCTAATCAGCTCTCTGTAGTCAAAGAGATCACTGGAACAGCTGCAAAAAGGTTGAAGTTGGTCTAGAATTTCCAGAAGGAACAGGGTAGCATAGACAGGCGAATGTGTCCATGTTTTCCTTCTTAAGACTTGTTAATTCATAAAGGGGCTAAAACTACATGACAGTTTTTTCCACAAGAGTTTCATTAATAGCTTTCAGTTTGTGATATAACATTATATAGTACACAGGACTCTCTATAACTCTGTCCCTGGAGCCCTTATCATGTAATTGCTTTATAATGACATCTTTCACTTTCAAGAAGAAAACTACCTTGGACTTTAGATAGAATCCTTTTGCACTAACCCCACCAATTAGAAACCACCTTAAGCAATACCCAAATGTGGTGGACATTTATCTATAAAGAGTTTAAGGTGGAAGATAAGTTAGCTATCGGGAAAGTGTTAGTAGCTAATTACACTCTCCACCAGTGATACCATATTTTTTTTCTTTGAATCATCTTGCTCTAAAGAGCCTGGAGAACTAAGGAGGTATCAAATTTCACTGGACAAAGGCTCTAGTTTTATAGGTGAAATGTCTTTTGACTTGATGATATACCAGTTCACTTATATTTATAAAATGCAAGTGAACTTCTGAATGTGGAAAGTGGGAAGGTGTTTTAATAAATTATCCCTCCACATCTAGCATTTTAAAAGCAAAGGCATGTTTATTCAAGATAAGGGTATAAATGACAAAGACACCGAACATCAATTTGCTATCAGACAGCAGGTGGCTTTGTGAAAGCTTTCCCTAAGATGCTACAGAGACTAAAAATGATGATGACACATTTAGAATCATACAAAACTTTATTTTCAATACCTGAGCCTCTTAAAATCTTTATCCATATTTTCACTCATATCTATAGCTCTATAAAGCAAAAGCATATTTGCTATATCTGTTGTCTTTTTTTAAGAGGAAATATGTAAATGGAAAAAATCTGTTCAGACTTACACCTTTCTTAATTGTTATATTAAGTCACCATTTTTTATGCCTCTACTAAGTATTGGGCATGATACTATGTATTTTAAGTACTATTTATTATATAATTAACACTAGCAATAATTTTATAGTAGACATTATCTCCTTTTTATAGATGAAAAATTGAGAGGTTATGTGACTTGCCTAAAATCCTGTAGCTAGTAAGAAACAGGTCCAGAATTCATATTTTTCATTTGACTCTAAAAGCTGTTCTCTTCCTATTGACACTACAGAAAGCATGAACTCAGGAACTCTCCTAGCTGAGTTTTAATCCCAGCTCTGTCAAAAATCATGTGATATGGGCAGTGCCTGTGGCTCAAGGAGTAGAGTGCCGGCCCCATATACTGGAGGTGGTGGGTTCAAACCCACCCGGCCCTAGCCAAAAACTGCAAAAAAAAAAACAAAAATTATGTGATGTTAGGCTAGTTAATTAACCTCTGTGTTCTTGAGTTTTCTCTCTCGTGTATTAATTTAGGAATAAGAAGAGCACCTACAAGCTAAGAGTCCTGGAAAGATTACATGAGTTAACATAGGAAAAGTGTTCAGAGCCAAGAACAATAGCTAATAATCTCATCATCATTATCATAGTTATGACCACCACACAGTCCTCCATGGGAAACTTCCTCTTGACCTTACACTTTTTCCTCTCTAGTTATCATCCCATTCCACAGTTATATTTACTGAAAGAAATGTCCATACTTGCTATCTCCATTTCTCAACCTCCCATTCATTATTCCAGCCATTCATCTGTGATTTCTAATGCCTCCACTCTGCAGAAACTTGTCAAGATCTCTGTGGCAGAGACTACTAAGTGTTCACCAAAACCCACGTGCTTTACTTTTTCAAATTACATTCAGACCACAATTCCCAACCTCTCTCGCTGCTGGGTGTGGCCATGTGAGTAAGATCTCACCAGTTGAATTTGGGTCAAGGTTCCACAGCTCTTTAAAAGCACTCATATCTGATTCTTTCTCTCTTCTTGCAGACCTGTGGGAAATCTTGTGACCTCAAGGCCACGTGTGGCCCTCTAGATCCCCAAGTGCAGCCCCTCAACTGAATCCAGACATCATGGAACAAATCCTTTTAATAAAGGATTCTGTAAAATTTGGATTCAGTCAAAAGTCCATACTCAAGTATTGAGAAGGCCACACAAGGTCCCAAGGCCACAGCTTCCCCACCTCTGCCAGAATGTGCAAGCACACACATGCACACACCAGAAAACCACCGCCTTACCCCCTGCCAATTTGGAATTACGCAGATAAGCTTGTATTGTAGCAAACGACTGAAATGCTTGGATTATTTATTACAAAAGCTAACGTTACACACCTTACTTAACTAATATGGTCATCTGACAGTCATGTCACCCTTTATCCTTATCTTACCTGGCCTCTCAGATAATTTTCTCAAACCCTTTCTTCTCATATGTTCTATGACATTGACCTCTTTTAATTTTCCTTTTACGTCTCCTCACAGTCCTTCCTAGTTTTGTTTGCTGGTTCATACATATTCTCTATTTCAGGGTGCTACAAGTTTTTCCTCTGAAAGGCCAGATCATAAACACTTTAGACTTTGTGAGACATGCAGCTTTGCACATCCTTCTTTATTTTCTGTTACAGGCCTTAAAAACAATGGTTTAAAAATGAAATTAAATTAAAAAAATAAAAACACTAGAGTATACTTTAAAAAAATAAAAGAGTTAAATTGGAACATTTCTAACATAAACAATTGTTAAATGCCTGATGTGATGGATACCCTAATTACCATGATTTCAGTAATTCACATTGTATGACTGTATCCAAAAAAAAAAAAAATCCAACTCTGATGGGCATGGCAGTTCATGCCTAAACTCTCAGCACATGGGGAGGCAGAAGCAGGAGGGTCATTTGAGCGTAGGAGTTTTGAGACCAGACTGGGAAAACAGTGAGACCCTTTTTCTAAAAGAAGATTTTAAATGAAAAAAAAATGTCAAACTCCTTCTTAGCTGCTAGCCATACAGACCCAAAGCCAGGCTGGATTTGGCCCATGGACTATGGGTTGTGGACCCCTAAGTAGGTGAGAAATAAATGCAGAAGTGCCCCCTTCCCAGCTCAGAATTAACATCGCCTTTATTTTCTCCATACGTCCTTCGTGAGAATCTTACCCAATCCCCAGCTTTAAATACACCTATATATTAATGACTCCTAGATAGATATCTTCAGAGCTGACTTTTCCCTTGTAAAACAGATGTAAATGTATGACTATCTACTTCCCCTGGGATGCTTACTCGGCCTCTCAAATATAAAAAACCTGAAAGAGGACTGTCGATGCCCCCTTCCACATGTTCCCCGTTCATAAAAGACACCATCATCCTCTAGCCAAAAATACAAGATCCCTCCCCGATTTCTCCTTTTCCTCCATAACCTTAGCCTGATCCATCCCTGAGATCACCCACTATTCACACCTGAATGTCTTCCTCTTCCTTTTTTTCTTTGTCTTTAGAGACAGTCTTGCTCCATTGCTCAAACTGGAGTGCAGTAGCATCATCATAGCTCATTGTAACCTCCAACTCCTGGGCTCAAGTGGTCCTCCCACCTCAGTCTCCCAAAGTGCTGGGATTACAGGTGTAAAGCACCATGCTAGCCCTCTTGCTCTTAAAATAAAACTAAATCCCTTATTCTGTAGGATAAAGTCTCTTCCTTGCTCATCTTGCTCTGCTCACCACCCTGCCCTGTTACTCTTTAGCCGCTAACCTCTTTCCTGCACACCTGATGATTTTCTATTATATCACTTCATTTTCATCGCAGTAATGTTCATAATGTGTAACTTGCTTATATTTATATTCATTTACCTATTGTTGTCTCTCCCATAACACTTACATAACCTCTTATACACTAGAATATAGGGCAGAGATCTCAAATATTTTACCTACCAGCATAGAGGCTAGAACACGACCTGCCAGGTGTTACATGCAATGAATATCTGGGGGATAAGGGATGAATACATGAGTGAAGAAAGGAAACAGTCAAATGAATTCTAAAGACAGGATTTATTTTGACTTTGATCTCATGATAACAATATTAATTTCAGGTAAAACAGTTATCGATGGTATAGTTCAGCTCTAAATATTTCACAGTTGTGCTTGCCTTTGCCTTGCTTTTCATAAATCCCAATGTAGGGCCAAGACAAGTCAAATGTCATGAAAGTTACTTTAAAGAAGAGGACATTGAGAAACAAATAGGTTGGCTTCACCAGATCACTAGAAATATAGATTAGGAATGTACTTCAAGTCTCTGGTGTCCTAGGCTCATCATCATTAACCAATAGACACTAAACTTTACAAATCTCAGAGAAAAATCATTATTTATCTTTTTTCCTCTGCTTCCATTAGGGCCCCAATTGCTGTCATCATGAGAGAGGATACCTGAGAAGGGTTAGCTCTAGGAGAACAGGTCTTCTCAAGGAGACCAAGGATACACCTGCAGGGTCCTCTCCATGGTGACTCAGCTCTTGAGAATTTGTAGATTTAACTCCCTAAAACTTGGAAATTTCCACTTCTGTGAAACCCTGTAGTTCTGTGGGGACTGAATAGCATCTCCTGCTTGATTCAAACTGGCCAGTGAAAAAGGTACCTATGGGTTGGAACTTTTTGACTGGTGATTAGAAGGGAAAGACCAAGCCAGTTGGGGAGCACAGCCGTTTGGAATTCCGTAATTCTATGCCGTAAGCTCCCAGCCGGTGAATAAAGCCCTTCCTCTTATAAACGTGGTGTTTGGGTGCTCTTTCTTTCCACTGGGCCTTGTCTTCCCACAACAATTTCAAGTCTCAATAGCCATGGCCTTTGAAGCAGTTTGCTGTATAAAATACTAAGTGACAAAGTTCAAATCTGTACTTTGAAACAAAAATTTAGGAGAAAATACTGTCACAAAATTAATGCATAGAAGTGATAGAAAGGCTTGAAATATAAAATATAATAAATAGGACAGGAAAGTGAAGTCATATCCCACTAAAAACAGGAAAACAGAGTTTACCTAAAAACTGACAACAGAGTTCACCCGATATTCACTGGAGTACTGTGCTATTCTGAGTCCTGAAAATTGTGAAATCTTTAAAAGGAGGTTGGGGAGATCACAGCAATAATTAAAAGTCTGGATGGCAGATTAAAGGCTGAAAACATTGATTGTAGGTCTCCCTGAAGAAGAGATGTTTGGAGGGAAACCACAGCACTGTGGAACACTCAATCTAGCTGTTTCCTTCTACTAACAAGAATATGGATTTAAATTTTAAACCAGAGTGACAAAATAGCTGGGCGTTGTGGGGGGCGCCTGTAGTCCCAGCTACTCAGGAGGCTGAGGCAAGAGAATCGCCTAAACCCAGGAGTTGGAGGTTGCTGTGAGCTGTGTGATGGCACGGCACTCTACTGAGGGTGATAAAATGAGACTCTGTCTCTACAAAAAAAAAAAAAATTAAACCAGAGTGACAGCCAGATGGGAGAAGAATTTCAGAATTATCAAATCTTTCCCCGATGATATTTTAGTGCTGTGATAATTCACTGGCTAGAAATATTTAATAAAATCGTGCCTACCATGTCAATGGTGGCAGAGCTTGTGCTGGCTACCCCTGGCCTCTGATTTCTGTTCCATAACTACCTTCATATAAGCTCTTTCTCCTCCTTGTTGTAAAATAAGCATTTGGATAATCCCTTCATACTGGACACAAAACACCAAAGTATTTAAGTACTTAAAGAATCACTCTAATCAAATTCATTTGCATTTGAATTGATGCTAAGCGAATGAAGATCTAACTGTAGAATTTTAAAAGTCAGCCAAGCAGTTGTGTGAACACAAATAGAACTTTAGAACTTTTCTTTAATTTTTCTAAAAGTATTCCCCGCAGGCAGGCCCCTTCAACTAGAACCACAGGAGACAGTGTCAGAGGACTTTGAACTTCCCCAAGAGAGTAGGTGGTTAGTGTCTCTGATATAGTAAATTAAGCTCACAAACGTTAGTGTTAACCAATATTTACCAAACAAATGGTGTGCCAAAGATTGTGTCCTATGATATGAGAAATAAAAAGATGAAAAGGCCCAGCCTCTGTTTCCCAAAAGCAAACAACTTAGGGAGGAAAAAAGGTGTATGTTTAAATAGCTCTGATCTAAGAGAGTATGGAGAATATTTTAATGAAGAGTAAAAGTGCAGAACTTGGGAAAGAAGAGACTAATTCTCACTGGGGATGTTCTAATTCAACTTAAAAAATGTGCTAAATATAGAATTATGCATAAAGGGAAAGATCACAAATAGTAGAAAAATTACACCACAACAAAATGTATGCTGAAATAATAAATAAAAAATACTTGTTCTCTGATGATTTAGAAATAACTTCAAAATTTTAGAAAAATTAGCACAGTGTGGTGATGCCCATCCGTAGTCCAGCTGCTTGCAGGTGGAGGCAGAGGTTGGCTTGAGGAGTTTGAGGTTGCAGTGGGTCGTGATGATCCCACTGCTCTCTGGCCAGAACAACAGAGTGAGACCCTGCCTCAAAAAAAAAAAAAATTACTCTCGCAATAATGTGCAGAAACAGTGGAGGATTAGAGAGACCATTTAGGACAGTGGTTCTCAACCTTCCTAATGCCACAGCCCTTTAATATAATTCCTGTGGGTCGTGACCCACAGGCTGAGTTAGGACATTGCCACTGTCAAACAAGAGTGGGAAAAGGGTCTGAACAGAATTAATGGACTTAGGCATTATTCAAAGGATGCAATGAATCTGGGACTAATTTCATATAGAAGATGAATATCTGGGAAGCTGGGTAGAGAGTAAAAGTATTAATCAGGAGAATTTATGTAGTTGAGAAGGAACGTTCCAAGAAAATGGTAAATTTTATGTCTAACATGTGTTTTGCTTGAGCTACCTTGAGACATACAGGTGCAATATAAACATGATGAGAGAGAGAAATGAGGAAAGAAGAAGGAAAGGGAGGAAAGGAGAAAGGGAAGGAAAGAACAGATGGGTCGGGAGCTTAGAACATAGATTTAGGCTGGTGATATGTTTAGCAGTGCGGGTACATACGGTCTTTGGTACTGTGTGGTTTGATGTGGTCCTTGTGGAAAGTATATGATTAAAGTCTGCTTCTTTCCTTCTAGTGTGAAATGTCTCATCTTCAGCACAACTGATATTTTAAGTGGGTAATTCTTTGTCGTGGGGATTGTTCTGTGCATTGTGAGATTTTTAGTAATATCTGTAGACTCTACCCACTCAAGGCCAGTAGTGCCAACCTTCCACCTCCATTGTGATCACTAGAAATGTCATAGACATAGCCAAATGTCTCCTGAGGGTTACATCAATTCCAGCTGTAGATTGCTGTATTAAGGCAATGGGCATGATGTCTCTCAACTTAATAGGAACCCATGTTTTCAGACAAATATTCAACTGTTTTCCAGCATTATTAGAACAAGTTTAGTTATGTAGATATCTCTGCATGTATTTATTCAGTAATATCTAATGTTAGGACATTTTTACAAAAGTGCTAAAAAATGTGTGCTTGTATTATTACTTTTTTTTTTATTTTTTATTTTTTTAGAGGCAGAGTCTCAACTTTGTCACCCTTGGTAGAGTGCCATGGCTTCATGGCTCACAGCAACCTCCAGCTGCTGGGCTTAGGCCATTCTCTTGTCTCAGCCTCCCAAGTAACTGGGACTACGGGTGCCCGCCACAATGCCCGGCTATTTTAAAAAGTACTAAAAAATGTGTGTTCGTATTATTACATTTTTTATAAGAAATATACAGTATTTGCATAAAAAGGAAATAAAAGAAAATACACTAGCTATAGTAACATGACAAATTAATTCTACTTTCTCTTTAGGAAGTTTTCAGATAAAGATTTTTATTGGTGATGCCAGGTATTAAGCTGAGTACTAGAAATACAAAGGTGAATAAGATATAAACTAAGTCCTTAAGGAGTACATATTCCAGCAAGGGACAGGGGCACATAAACAAACAGTTACGCTGTAAAAAGTGCTACAGTCTCAGCCAGCACAAAACAGTCTGGTGGCAAAACAGAGGATGCGAATGTGACAGGAGACAAAAAGTGTTGAAGAGAAAGTGATACTTAAGTTGGGTCTTGAGAGATACGTATGACTTCACCAAGTGAAAAGGACAGGGTAAAGTATTCCAAGAACAGCATATGCAAAGGAAATAGTATGTTCAGGAATGGAGAATAGAGTGCTACCACACAGCTCCACTTCAAACCCTTGAACATCAACATCACTTCCATTTTTACATCATTAATGTATTGATATATATATTCTCCAAAGAACTAATAATGGCCCAGGATCTATGTTGAGACATTTTCTGTTTTATTCATTATTGATTCTTATTTGAGCCACAACATCCCAACCTGAAATGTGTATTTTACCAAATGTAAACAAAGTGGTACTAACTACACGGGGCAAAAGAACAGAAGTTGTCTTTATATTTACTCTCGTTCCTATATATTGCCAAGAGCACTTACATTGACCTCATCTGGAGCCATTAAAGAGGGTTTTCATCCAGCTGGCTGGCTTCCCAGTCAATACCTCAGAAACAGCAGGGCTTTTCCCCTGCCTCACAAGGTAACCCCTCTGTGAGACTAATTAGATTTTTTCCCAAAAACATCCAGTCTATTGATTTGAGAATTGAAAATAGTATTAACGTACAGTAGTGAGTTATACTTGAATAAGTATTAACTGCAGAATTTTTTAAACTAAGAAGAATGTGAAATATAAATTTTACTACTATCAGAATTTCAATTTAAAAACATTCATATGAGGTAAATGAAACCTCTTACAAAATCTGGCCTTTCTACATCAAGGAAATTATACAATAACTTTGACAAATTCCTTAAAATTTAGATTGAATGTCTTAATATAGTGAGATTTTTTTTTCTTTCTTAAAGTGAAGGCTACCATGTTCTCCACATGACATTTGTTTATGGGAAGATTTATCATCATCATCTCCCAATAGCATTCAAATTTCTCTGCCTTTAGTACCTATATCCTCATTCATTCAACATTTACTAAATATTGATTATGTGTAAGGCTGTGCACACGTTATGTTTTTAAATCCATTTGTGTTGCTGTAAAGAAACACCTGCAAGATGGTAATTTAGAAAGAAAAGTCTATTTGGCTCACAGTTCTGCAGGCTGTACAAGAAGCAAGGCACTGGCACCTGCAGCTGGTAAGGACCTCCAGCTGCTTTCACTCGGGATGGAAGGCAAGGCGAGCAAGCATGTGCAGAGACCACCTGGTGAGAGAGGAAGGAGAAGAGTTCAGGGAGGCCCCAGGCTCTTTTTAACAACCAGATGTCTAAGACACTATTGCAGTGAAGACTCACTCCCTAACCAGAGAGGGCATTAATCTATTTATGAGGGATCCACCCCCACAACCCAAACACCTCCCAATAGGCAACACTGGTGGTTAAATTTCAACATAAGATTTGGAGGGGTCAAACAAACCAAATGATATCAGATGTTTCTCCATCAAAGATGAAGAAATAAAAAGAACTAAGAACATAGTGATTCTTGCCCATGTGGCAAGCATTGTTCCAATGTTTTACATACCTTGTCTCATTTAATTCCCACTCCCTGGGTGAAAGGTATGAAGATAATCTCCATTTTATAAATGAGCAACTATAGAGTTTAAGTAATTTGCCAAGGAACTCACAGCTAAAATGAATGACTTAGAAATTGGCCTACCTGTCCTCTTTTGTCTCTTCCTAGTTCCTGATGAGTAGAGATACCCAATTCAATGCTTCAGTTGCATTTCCTCTTTCTCTCCTACAACTCCAATCTGGTTTCTCCAGTCCTCAGAGCTGAACCTACACGCTATGTTCTTAAAAGATTTCAACTTTTCTGGGTGGAGGGAGGGTAATTGGTGGGATCACACTTACAGTGCATCTTACAAGGGTACAAGTGAAAATTACTAAATGTAGAATACAAATGTCTTTATATAGTGATTTAAAAGCCATGAAGGCTATGTTAAATAGTTCAATGAAAATATTTCAGATTGTATATGAAGTCAGCACATTGTGCCCCATGAATGCACTAAGGTACACAATTATGATTTAATAAAAATTAAAAAAAAAAGATATTTCAGCTTTCAGAATGCCTTCTTTCTTGCTGCCCAGGTCCTGATTTCCCCTGAGGGATTTTAGGGCTTAGAGAGGAAAGTTCTACTCTTCCTCATGTAATAGTGGTGTGTTAGTCCATATCCAGTTCCAGTTTTGTCTCTTCTGAGTTTCCCTTTGAAAATACTTACTCAAAAATGTTGGTAACCACTTGCTCTAGCTAGTGGTATCCAACCTGTTGTCCACAGGCTGCATGCACATTATTTGAGGCCTGTTTTGCTTATCTTTGGATATTGCAAAAATTATGCATGGACCTTTTTTTGCTCATCAGCTTTTGTTAGTGTTTGCATATTTAATGGTGGCCAAAGACAACTCTTCTTCTTCCAATGTGCGCCAGGACAAAAAAATGGTTGGACAACCCTGCAACATTGTCTGTCTAGAATCCCTCCCTGTTGTATACTTTTCAATACTATCTTATGCTGTGTTTTTCTTAAATTTAAATGTCTGGTTCAGACTTCTCTGAGCTCTGGATTTATAGTCCAGCTACCTCCTTCAAGTCTTCAAGTGGATGTGGAGATTTCTAGCACTCATCAAATCTATATTCTCCTTTTCCATATATAGGTATAAAACTAAAACATTATTCTAGTCGAGTGTGGTCATGTGGCTCTGTTTTATTTGATGGAATTCAAATAGTTGTGATGTGTGTGCCTTTTCTAAGTCCTGCCAGCTACTTCATACTCTTTCCTCTTTTTCTTGGTATAATGGACCTCACCAGGAATCCACTAGATGCCCTGATATATTTGACAAAGTTATAGACACCAATTTTTAAACATACATTATAAATGCAATTACAGTAAAACCTTTGTAAATTGCCCACCCAAGGGACTGTAACAAACTGGTTAGTATAAGAACTAGGCCTACTGTACTGATACTACATGTGCCACATATCTAGTCTATGAATTTTAGGTCAACTTAAGGAGGTGATCAATGTAAAGAGGTGGTCAACTATAGAGGTTCTACTCTATTTATGTCTAATCTCATGAATAGATTTTAATGGTCACATTCATATATCCAAAGCAAGTAGACCAGAAACCATGGAATCAACTACTTTTATTATTTTTGTAGTTAAAAATAATCTCATCTTAGACATAGTTATTGACTCTACAGAATCTTTTTTAATTACAAGGGAATACTATGAACAACTTTATGCCAACAAATTGGACAATCTTGACCTAGTCACATCTTAGCTATGACAAGGAGAAAGGACTTTGCTCAGGGCTTCACTCTGGATGTCGTCTTCCTCTATGGATATTTTTCTTTCTAAAACCCAAGGAAAACTTTATCTGGTTTTGAAGTGCAAAGAAAACTGGCTCTAAATTACCTTACTCTTCCAAATTTTCCTTTTTCTTATACAATTCAGATTTTAAATCTCAAATGTCATGAACTAAACTCTGAAGTTCTACAATAATCTATCTCCACTGAAGTACTGAGTGCTGTTGACTAAAGGAGGAGAGAGACAGGTAACAAAAGGAAATGCCAGGAAAAAACAATAACGTGTGAAGAGAAGAAATACGTTTCAGGTCTGACAATTAATTTTATGAACTCATCCTAGAAAAAGTGCTACATATCACTATGGTCACCTTCAAAGTACTCCCCCTGGGGGACTGTGCACCAGTGCCAATGCCTAGTCCACCCTTCAAAGCAATTTTGAACTCTTTTTCTGGAATGGCCATCAGAGCTGTCACTATATGGCACACAAAAACATGCAACAACAATAATGAACACCACTCACAAAGACACTATCACACAGCACTTCATGGATGTGCCAAGGTTATAAAATATATCAAGTTGTTTGTACAATGCTACCAATGTAAGAGCACAGAGGCAAATTCATGACTTAATTGCCAAGCATACAACAACAGCTCTGATAGCAATTCCAGAAAAAGAGTTCCAAAATTGCTTTGAAGGGTAGACTAGGTACTAGCATTAGTGCATAGCTTCCCAAGGAGAGTACATGGAAGGTGACTATAATGTTATTCGGCAATGAGGTGTGTAGCACTTTCTCCAGGATAAGCTCACAAACTCATTATCACACCTTTGTATCCTATCCTATTTCACATGTTTATCCTGATATTGGGTCCTCAGTCCTTTAATCTGCCATCATTACTTCATAGACATTTATACTAGCTACTTAATGATGTCATACTTGTACCTGTCTTGGTTTCTTATCTGATGAGAAGAGGATTAATCTTTTCTAAAATCTTTTCTAAATCAGATATGTGTTCTTGGTTCATCTATACTAATCCCTCCAATCTGTCTGTGAGTTCTAGTGACTAGTGGTAGACATATTTCTGATAAAGGAACAGAAATGAATAGATAGAAGTTCAAATAATTTATCCAAATAATGGTTCATAGATTAAATATTGCTCAAATTATTTAAATATGAACCAGCTCCTTTATTCTCAGCCTTATTATTAGAGTACCTGCCATAGCCACATCTGACACAAATACATATTTCCCTCAATTAAAGAACAATGTCCACACTCAAGGTGTAATCTCCAACAGCTACAAAAGTTTTCTTTTGTATTAGGTACCATGCATCCTTTAGTTTTCATGAACTAATTAGGGCCCACATCTCTCACATCATGCTGACAGCTGACAAGTGCAACACATTCTAGCATATTCCTGAGTAAATGCTTGTATCAGATTGAAAACAGCATGTCATAAGCAATAGCATCTGGGGGAAAAAATTACCCTACAAGACCAATATTGGCACAAAAAGAAGACAAAACAAAACACAAACAAAATGCCATTAAATCCAAGGACTCAACCACAAGACTCCTGGAAGTGATGGAGAAATATAATAACATCTCAGGATATAAAATCAATGTACACAAGTCGGTAACCTTCATCTATGCCAACAACAGTCAAGCTGAGAATCAAATCAAAGATACAATATCCTTCATGGTAGCATAAAACAAAATGAAATAACTAGGAATATATTTAACAAAGCATGTGAAGGATTTCTACAGAGAGAACTATGAAACACTGAGAAAAGAAATAGCAGAGGATGTCAGCAGATGGAAGAACACATCATGCTCATGTCTTGGAAGAATCACCATTGTTAAAATTTCTATACTACCCAAAGAAATCTACAGACTTAATGCAATCCCCATTAAAATACCAATGTCATGGACAGTACCTGTGGCTCAGAGTAAGGTGCTGGCCCCATATACCAAGGTTGGTGTGTTCAAACCCAGTTGGGCATTGTGGCAGGCACCTGTAGTCCCAACTACTCAGGAGACTGAGGCAAGAGAATCACCTAAGCCCAAGAGCTGGAGGTTGCTGTGAGCTGTGATGCCACAGCACTCTACTGAGGGTAACAAAGTGAGACTCTGTCTTAAAAAAAAAAAAGAAAGAAAATACCAATGTCACACTGTGAAGATCTTAAAAAAATAATTCTACATTTTGTATGGAATTAGGAAAAAACCTAAATAGCCAATGCAATTCTATGAAATAAGAAGAAATCTGGAGGCATTACTAGTCTTCAGGTTATATTACAAGGCTATAGTGATCAAAACAGCATGGTATTGGCATAAAAATGGAGATATATATATCTACGGAAGAGAATAGAGAATCTAGAGATGAAACTAGACTCATATTGCTATCTGAGCTTTGACAAAGCAAACAAAATTATACACTGGGGAAAGAATTCCTATTCAATAAATAATGCTGGGAGAACTGGTTAACCACATGTAAGAGACTGAAACTGGACTGGTACCTCTCACCACTTCCAAAAGTAATTCTTGCTGAATAAAAAATTTAAATCTAAGACACAAAACTATAAAAGCTGTAGCAGATAATGTGGAGAACACTATTAATCTTATCAGCCTAGGGAAAGAATAAATGAAAAAGACTCCACTGGCAATTGCAGCAACAACAGAAATAAATAAATGGGACCTAATCAACTTAAAAAGTTTCTACACAGCAAGGACACAATCAACAAAGGAAAAGATAACTTTCAGAATGAGAGAAGATATTTGTAAGCTACCTACCATAATCTATGAAGAACTCAAGTAAATCAATGAGAAAAGAGCAAACAACCCCATTAAATACTGGGCAAGAAACATGAACATGAACTTTTCTCATGAGGACAATTGAATATTCAACAGATACATGAAAAAGTGCCCATCATCCCTAATTATCAAAGAAATGCAAATCAAAACCACTCTGAGATATCACCTAACCCCAGTGAGAATGGCCCATAACACAAGGTCCCAAAGCAATAGATGCTGGTATGGGTGCAGAGAGAAGAAAACATCATGCCTTGTTGGTGGGACTGCAAACTAGTACAGCCTCTATGGAAAGAAGTGTGGAGAATCCCCAAAGAACTAAAAGTAGACCTACCATTTGATCCTGCAATCCCATTTCTAATTTTTCTACCCAAAGAAAGACAGTTTACCATGAGGACATTAGCACTCGAATGTTTGTAGCAGCTCAATTCACAATCACCAAGATGTGAAAACAATCCAGGTGCCATTCAACACATGAATGAATTAATAAATCGTGGTACCACACATATGTACTATGTATATTATAAAATACTATTCTGCTATAAAAAGATGGAGATTGTGTATCCTGTATAGCAACCTGGATAAATTTAAAGAACATTCTCCTAAGCCGAGTATCACATAAATGGAAAAAGAAGCATCACATGTACTCAGGCTCACATGAAAGAAAAACTTAAATAAATTCAAGGGAGTGAGGGAAGGAGTTCAGTAAGTTCCCAACCATCAATGTGTGAATATATGGCACATTCTTGGGTAAAGGGCACTGCTACAACTCAAAGTCTAACCTTACAAATGCAAACTATGTAACCTAATCATCTATAACCTCATATTAATCTGAAAAATGTTTTAAAGCCATTAAAGAGAACCCATCCATTCTCCTTTCATTTTTAATTTTAAACAGAGTCTTGTTCTGTCTTTCGGTAGAGTGCAATAGCATCATCATAGCTCACTACAAATTCAAACCCCTGGGCTCAAGCAATTCTCCTGACCCAGCCTCCTAAGAAGCTCAGACTTGAAGCTTAGGCACTTGCCACAACACCTGGCTAATTTTCTTTTTATTTTTAGTAGAGATGGGGTCTTGCTCTTGCTCAGGCTGGTCTCGAACTCCTTAACTCAAGCAGTGCATCCGCCTCAGCCTCCCAGAGTGCTAGGATTATGGGTGTGAGCCACCAGGCCTGGCCCTCACTCTCACTTATTTATGAAGAAAGAGAAGTCCAATGACTAAGTTATTTGTGCACATCATTGCCCAATTCAGTACTGGAGACGAGACAAGACCCCAAATTTCTGCTGTCTTATCCTCTGGGCTTCCACAGAAGATAGAGGATAAACAAGCTGGGCTTACAGAAGATCCTATGGACAAAAATTAACTAGCACCATCCTGCTTCATTTGTTTGTTTTTATTTTGTAAGAGTTTTTGTGTTTATACTGCATATATATTGGATAGAAGACCTCTAAAAGTAAAGTGGAAAATTAGATTTAGATGAATCATACACAGGCTGTGTTACATATACATAATTTTTCTGGCCTAAATTAACTCTTTTCTTCAAAACAGTCAGTCTTTTCATAATAGTCCAAAGTTTTTTGCCTTCAGTGTCTCTTTCCAAACATGTAGAGAGTAAGAACTTCAAAAGGACAACTGGGTTTTCTATTCTGTTTTCACACAGCCAGGAAAGCCCAGTTCTACCCTCCGCCCCAGCCATGCTACCACTGCTTCAGGTCTCTAAGGAAGGACATTCCACAGCTTGCCTCAGCATATTTTGTACATGTTTATTATTAAGTCTTTTTGTTGTGTGCCTAGTCTATGTCTATCCATGGCTTTGATATTCATTTCTTTTGATCATTCAAGAAGGCACACTGAATGTATGCAATTTATGTTACAGCAGTGTATACTTAAAGTTGGTGCCTAAAAACTATATTACCAAGAATCAGCCAGGTGTGGTGACTCACGCCTGTAATCCTAGCACTCTGGGAGGCCACAGTGAATGGAGTGCCTGCATGAGCTCAGGAGTTTAGGACAAGCCTGAGAAAGAGCCATATGCCATCTCCAAAAATAGCTGGACATTGTGGTGGGTGCCTGTAGTCCTAACTATTTGGGAGGCTGAGGCAAGAGGACTGCTTGAGCCCAGGAGTTTGAGGTTGCTGTGAGCTATGATGCCACAGCACTCTATTAAAGGTAACAAACTGAGACTCTATCTCAAAAAAATAAATAAATAAATAAAATTGCTAAGAATCAATAATTATAACTATATATATATATCTCCACATGTGTGTGCTTACATACACATCCACACATACATGTGTAAATATAACATATGTACACTTTTTATTAATAAATATTTATAACCTGTGATTTAGACAAGAGCTCATTTTATTTTCAGAAATTAAGTTTAATACTATTTTGATTCTTTGTATACAAAACCAAAATAAGTATATCTTGTTCTCTACAGATTTTGATCCTTTTTATACTAAGAATTCTGCATTCTATTTACTGTTATGAAGACATGCACTCTTTCTAAGGATGTAGCATAGTCTGACTTTAAAAGTGATTGAAACAAAATAACCAATTTTTAAATCATTAACTAGTCTCATCATTTACATCTAGGGTTCCTAGCTTCTTTGATTATATACCATTCTTCCCAAAAGGTTTCTCCATTAATATTAACAGCCTTATGAATTTCATTGCTCTGATTTATGCCTTTTCAATTTTTTTAAAGTTGTGTCAATATTAAATTATCTGTCCCTTGTGAGCAACTTCAATAATGTTTAGATACGAAATAGTCTTAAGCATTACCCAGCAAGCAAAAATCCATGTTATCACTATACTTCTCTCCTCTCTAACAGAATTAACTAATAATTTCTAAGTATTACTGTGAAGAATTCATCACCAGTATAAAATACTACAGTAAAAATACTATGAGCTATACTACAACTTTTACCCTTATTTGACTTCAAATATACTTGTCCTTGGTGGGGAGTGGGGCAGGAGGAGGGATCAAATGATGAATTGTGATGTTTGAAACTACTACCTGGGCATCTAAAGTAAGATGTAAACAAAATTAAGTGACTATTTGCTAAAATTTCCATTTTAGGGGACTTTCACTTCTAGGAAGATGGAATAGACACCATACAGCTAACCAAACAGAAGACTGAAAGGTAGACAAGCAAACCAGCAAAGGAACTCAGGACCCAAAGAACGACACAGTGTATGTTTCCTAGGTTGTCTTTCTGCCTCATATATTTTTGACTTGCTAAAGAACTAGCAACCTAAAAATGCCAATGTAGACCAAAACAAAAAGCCCCAAGGCAAGAAACCCCCCCCCTTAAAAAGTCCCAAGATTTTGGCTCCCTTTAGAAGAAGGAACAGGAGAGGATGATCCTAGCAAGACAGAAAACTTTTAGAAACTTTCAGTAATTGCTCTACTACAGTCAAAAACAACAGAAAACAATTGTAATCCCATCCCCATTCATACCAGCTAAGGCTGAGTGGGGAACAGAAAGTCCCCCCTCACCAGGCTGTGATGAGGCGTTCCAACACAACCTGAAGAGAGTGATAGAGAAGGCCACGGAGAAAACTGGGAGTTTCAGCAGCACTTGCCAAACACAAGCTTCCCTCCTACAGAGTCATTGGAGACCATGTGGGAAGCCTGGACTTTCACCTCCACCTGATAATAATGAAGCAGTCCTACCACTTCCTAGTGGAATGGTATTACAGGAGGCCTAGTGAAGCATCAGAGCTTGTATCATTGTCCAGCAGTAACAAAGTCAAATGCTCTCTCCCTCCCCCTCCACCATTAAGGATGTCAGTGGGGCCAGGTGGGGAGCCCGAACTCCCACTCCTTACCCAACAATAACAAAGATCTCCTCCCCACTGACCTTTGTGGGGATCACAAAGGTGGATCTCTACCTCAACCTAGCCATGCTGAAGCAGTGCCCTCCTGGCCTAGGTGGCATCAGAGAAATCCAATTAAAACAGAAAGACCTTTAAGACCCAGACTCTAGTAACAGAATATCCCAAAATGTTCCAGTCTTAAACAAAAATCACTTATCATACCAAGAACAAGAAAGCCTAACACCAAATGATGCCAATACCAAGATGACAGAGATGTTAGAATTATCTGATACACTTAAATACAAAGAAATACAAAATATATAGAATAACCAAATGAAAATCTGAAACAACCAAAATAAAATGCATGGGCTCAACAGTCAAATGGGGGGATAGAAGAAAGAATCAATGTACTGGGAGAAAGAGCAGTAGAAATTACTCCAAAAAACAGAGGGGTTAAAAAAGTGAAAGGGGGTTTAAAAGGATTTGTGAGACTATAACAAAAGCTATGACATGTTTGTCATTACAGCCCCAGGAAGAGAAGAGAAAGAAGACAGTAATGATAAAAAGTACTCAAAGAATAAGTATGAAAAACTTTACAAATTTGTAAGAGGTATATAACTTTAAATTCACACAACTGAGCTCAAAAAACGAACTCTAGGAAACCTATGCCAAGACTTTAGAGTCAAACTTCTGAGAAGAAAAAAACAAAAAAAGTCTGAAAGCAGAAAGAGAAAAATGGAACTATAAGGGGGAAACAATTCAAATAACAGCATATTTCTCATTATAAATTATAGACAGCAAAAGAAAATGGCACCACATTTATCAAATTCTAAAAGAAAATATCTGTCAAACCAGAATCCTATTCCCAGCAAACATATCTTTCAAGAGTGAAGGGAAAAGCTAAACATTCTCAGATGGATGGAAATAAAGGAAATTGGTTGCCAACAGGCCTACCCTTATAAGAACTGTTAAAGGAAGTTGTCTAAACAGAACGGAAATGTTAAAAGAAGGAAACTTGGAACACCAGGAAAGAAGAAGGAACACAGTGAACAAAAAATATGGGCAAAAACAATAAATTTTTATTTTCCTCCTCTGTTTTCTAAGTTCTTTTTGAAGTTAGAAGGAAAAGTTATAAAATTGTCTAATAAGATTCCAAATGTATATAAAGGAAATATTTAAGATTCTTATGAAAAGAGTAAAGGAATATAAAGGAAGTAATTTCTCTACACTTCACTCAAACTGATAAATGACACTCATAGACTTTGTTAAGTTTTATGTATATCCACTTAAAAAGTTACACAAAGAGCTACACTCAAATATATATACTATAGGTGAATTACAGTGGTGTTCTATAGGCTCAGCGCCTGTGGCTCAACGGGCTAAGGCACCAGCCACGTACACCTGAGCTGGTGGGTTCGAATCCAGCCTAGGCCGCCAAACAACAATGATGGCTGCAACCAAAAAACGGCCGGGCGTTGTGGCGGGCACCTGTGGTCCCAGCTACTTGGGAGGCGGAGGCAAGAGACTCGCTTGAGCCCAGGAATTGGAGGTTGCTGTGAGCTTTGATGTCACAGCACTCTATCCAGGGTGACAGCTTGAGGCTCTGTCTCAAAAAAAAAAAAAAAAGGTGTTCTATAAATGTTCAAATACTCCCCAGGCAGGAAAAAGAAAACAAATAAAATGGAAACACAGAAAATAAAAAATAAAATAATAGACTTAGTTCTAATATAACAATTGCATCACATATAAATAGTCTAAATACAGCAATTAAAAGACAGACTTGGCACAATTAAAAAAAATGTGACCCAAGTATATGCAGTTTATAAGAAATATACCTTAATATAACAATAAGGATAGGTTAAAAGTAAAAGGTTGGGGAAAAATGTATCATGCAAACATTATCAAAGGAAATAGGAATGACCATGTTAATTAATATCAGATAATATAGAGTACAGGGAAAGAGAAATTACTAGAAATAGGAAGAGACATAATATCAGGATTGCTGTCTTTTTTGGTGGAAGTATATGCTTCCTAAATGTATATGCTTCAAACAACAGTGCTACAAAATATATGAAGCAGAAACTGAACTAACTGAAAGAAGAAATAGACGTCTCCACAATTACAGTTAAAGATCTCAATACCCTGTCTCAACAACAGATTGAATGACTCAACAGAAAATCAGCAAAGATGTGGAAAAGCTCAATACCATCAAGGTTTACCCAACATTTATAGAGCATTCTACCCAACAACAGAAGAATACACATTATTTTCAAGTGCCTATAAAATATATGCCAAGATAGACCATCCTCTGCACCATGAAAGAAACCTTGCCAAATCTCAAAGAATTAAAATCATACAGCACGTACTGAGCACAATGAAATCAAACTAGCAATCAGTACCAGAAAGGTAAACAGAAAAAGCACCAAACACTTCAAAACTAAACAATATACTTCTAATATTTCGTGAATCGGAAAGAAAGCCTTGAGGGAAATTTCTTAAATATGTGGAACTGAAAGAAAATAAAAATACATCATATCAAAATTTATGTTATGCAGCTCAAGTGTGCTGAGAAGGAAATTTATAGCTTTAAAGCATGCATTAGAAAACAGAAAAAGTATCAAATCAATAAGCTAAAGTTTCCATCTCAAAAACCTAGAAAAAGAAAAGCATAATAAACCCAAAGCAAGTAGATAAGAGGAAATAATAAAGAGTAGAAATTAATAAAATTGAAAACCAGTATAGAAAACCAATGAAAGAGCCGGGTAGGGATTAAGATGAATAAAATTGACAAAACTCTGGTAAGGCTGATAAAGACAAAAGAGGTAACAACACCAGGACTAAAACAAACGTCACATCAGAAGTGTAATAAGAGAACACGACAATGACCTCTGCATGCATCAAGTTTGACAACTCTGATGAAATGGGACAACTTTCAAGAAACACAAACTAGAACTCGAAAACACAAATGAGATAGAACATTTGAGTAGTTTCATAACTATTCGAGAAATTTCATTTATAATTTTAAAACTCTCGAAATAGAAATATCTAGGCCCAGAAGATTTCACTGACAAATTCTACCAAACATTTGAAGAAGAAATAACAGCAATTCTACACAATCCCTTCAGAAAATAGAACATTTCTCAAATCATTTTATAAAACTAGCATTACCCTAATACTAAAACTAGACCATGACAGTACGATAGAGATGTAAAATTCCCTAACAACATATTCACAAATACAGTTCACCAATAGATAAAAAGAATCACACATCATGGCTAAGTATGATTTATTTGAGAGATGCAAGCCTGGCTCACTCCAATTCAAAAGTTAACATTATCTATATTAATGAACTAAAAAAGAAAAATCATGTGTTCATTTCAATCAGAGAAGAAAAAAAGCATTTGACACAATTCCATACTCATTCATAATAAAAATTTTCAGAAAAATAAAATGAGAGGAACTTCCTCAACTTCATAAAAATCATCTGTTTTAAAAATATAGTCAATGGTATATTTAATTGAGAAAGACAAGGATATCTATACTCACTTCTCTTAATTCAACCTAATGCTGGCAGTTTAACCACTGCAATATGGCAATACAAATAAAAGGCAAACAGATCACAAAGAAAGAAATAAACCCTTCCTTATTTGCCAATAACATGATTGTTTATGTAGAAAATCTCAATGTGGGCAGCGCCTGTGGCTCAGTGAGTAGGGCGCCAGCTCCGTATACCAAGGGTGGCACATTCAAACCCGACCTCAGCCAAATTGCAACAAAAAAATAACCAGGCATCGTGGCAGGCACTTGTAGTTCCAGCTACTCGGGAGGCTGAGGCAAGAGAATTGCCTAAGCCCAAGAGCTGGAGATTGCTGTGAGCTGTGATGTCACAGCACTCTACTGAGGGTGACAAACTGAGACTCTGTCTCTAAAAAAAAAAAAAAAAGAGGCTCGGGGACTGTGGCTCAACAGGTTAAGGCGCCAGCCACGTACACCTGAGCTGGCGGGTTCAAATCCAGTCCGGGCCTGCCAAACAACAATGACAGCTGCAACCAAAAAATGGCCGGGCATTGTGGTGGGCGCCTGTGGTCCCAGCTACCACAAGGCAAGAGCCTTGCTTGAGCCCAGGAATTGGAGGTTGCTGTGAGCTGTGATAACCCAGCACTCTATCCAGGGTGACAGCTTGAGGCTCTGTCTCAAAAAAAAAAAAAAAAAAGAGAGAGAAAGAAAGAAAGAAAATCTCAATGAATCTATAGTAAAACTCCTAGAACTAATGAATTCGGCAAGATTTCAGGATAAAAGATATACATGTTGGCTTGGTGCCTGTGGCTCAGCGGCTAGGGTGCAAGCCACATACACCAGAGCTGGCCAGTTTGAATCCAGCCTGGGGCTGCCAAACAACAATGACAACTATGAGGGAATAAGCCACTGATACATTCAACAACCTGGATGAATCTCCAGAGTCTGAATGAAAAAAATAGCCAGGCGTTGTGGCAGGTGCCTCTTAGTCCCAGCTGCTTGGAAGGCTGAGGCAAGAGAATCAGTTATGCCCAAGAGTTAGAGGTTGCTGTGAACTGTGTAACACCACAGCACTCTACCCAGGGTGACATAGTGAGAGTCTGTCTCAAAAAAAAAAAAAATATATATATATATATATACATATATATATATATATACATATACATGTATCAGTGGTATTTCTTTATACCCACTATGAATACACATGCGTCAAAATTACAAATATGATAACAGTTAAACACTTCAATATAAATGTGTCAAACATATACAGGACATATTTTGAAAGCTGCAAAACACTGATGAAAGAAATCAAAGAAAATCTAAGTAAATGTAGAGACATATTACGTTCATGAATTGAAAGACTCAATATAGAAAAGATTTTGATTCTTAAACACAATTCCTATCAAAATCCTTCAAAAAAAATTGTAGATATAGAAAATTTATTCCAAAATTTGTGTGAAAAGGCAAAAGAATAGGAAATATAAGCAGTTTTTTTTTCTTTATTTTTTTTTTTTATTGCTGGGGATTCATTGAGGGTACAATAAACCAGGTTACACTGATTGCATTTGTTAGGTAAAGTCCCTCTTACAATAGTGTTTTGCCCCCAAAAGGTGTGGCACACACCAAGACCCCACCCCCCTCGCTCCTTCCCTCTCTCTGCTTAAATTAAGTGGGAAGAATCAATCCACCTGACTTCAAGACGTATTTTGTAGCTATAGTCATCTAGGCTGGTGGAGGTATGAACACTGAATAATAAAACAGAAGAGGATATACAGATAGTATATGAGCACATCACATAATTAGATTTTAGAGAAATGCAAATCAAAACCATGAAAAGTTATCACTATAATTACATAAAAATGGCTAAGGTAAACTAAATGACATCATTAAATGATAGTTGCAGAAAATCTATGGCAATACAAAATGATAAAGCTACTCAGGAAAACATTTGGGGTTTTTCTTTTTATTGTTGTTGTTGTTCTTGTTTGTTTTTTGAGACACTCACTCACTCAGTTGCCCTGGGGTTGAGTATGGTGGTGTCATAGCTCACAACAACCTCAAACTCTTGGGTCCAGGCAATCCTCTTGCCTCAGCCTCCCGAATAGCTGGGACTACAGGCACTCTCCACAATGTCCAACTAGTTTTTTTTTTTTTTTTTCTATTTTTAGTATGAAAGGCATCTCACTCTAGCTCAGGCTGGTCTCCAACTCCTGAGCTCAAACAATCCACCTGCCTCAGCCCCCCAAAGTGCTAGAATTACAGGTGTGAGCCACCACATCCAGCTTCATTTTGTCAGCTTCTTAAAAACTTAACATCAAACTATAATACATGGTGTGACCTAGGAATTTGCACTTTTCGGCATTTACCACACAGTAATGAAAGCAAAAATATTACTACCTGTAGCAATTTTATTTGCAATAGTAGAAAAAGTAGGGAGAAAAGCAGATGACCAGGAATGGGTGAGTGTTAAACAACTGCAGCACATTCATACCATGGAACGCTAGTTAGCGATACAAGGGAATGAGCCACTGATACATTCAACAACCAGGATGAGTCTCCAGAGGCTGAATGAAAAAAGCCCATTGCAAAAGGTTATATGCCACATGATTCCATTTATATTGGTATAATAGTCTTAAAACTACGAAATTATAAAATGGAGGGCTGATTCATGTTTCCCAGGGGTTAAGGAGGGGTGGGAATGAAAGGGAAGTGAAGGTGGCCATCGAAGGACATGAAGATTCTTGTGGTAGTGTAAACATTGTGTGACTTGACTCTATCACTGTTAATATGCTAGTTGTGACATTGTCCTACAATTTTGCGAAATGTTACAACTTGTAGAAACTGGGTAAAGAAAGCACAGGCTATCTCTGTACTATTTCTTACAAAAGCCTGTGAATCTACAATTATCTCAAAATAAAAATAAAAGTTAAACTTTAAAAATCCATTTTACATCTTAGGAGCTTCTACTTATTCTAAGGAAAAAAAGAAAAAAAGGGGGAAAGTCCATTTTAGATACTCCTAAGTCAATGTCTAGGTCATAGCAAATGCAAGTAGATTTTTAAACAGAATTGGACAGTAATTCAATATGACGTGGCATTTTATTTGTAGAATTTTACCAGATATCCAAAATGTTTATCATATTTCACTATTTTTTAGTATTATTTTTTAAATGCGAAGCAAGATGCGGTGGCCTCCCCCGGTCTCCCAGCCTTTAAAAAAATGTTTTAAATTAGCTGGGTACGATGGTGTGAGCCTCTAGTCCCACCTACTCAGGAGGCTGAGGCAGGAGGATTACTTGAGCACAGCAGTTTGAGACAGCAGTGAGTTATGATGATGCTAGTGCACTCCAGCCTGAGGGACAGAGCGAGACCCTGTCACAAAAAGAAAAACAGGTGAGACAAAACAAAAATTTAAAGGCCAACAGGATTAATAAGGAAAAGCTCCCTATTTTAAGTCTTCCTCGCTCCCTCCTTTCTCTCTGTTCTTTCTTCCACTTTCCCTCCCTTCTCTTTCCTTCCATCATTCTGTAAAAAGAGCCACCGCTCTTCATTTTCACTGAGACAGAGTCCCCAGATGTGATTTCAAAGACGATGTTATGAATTTAAGACTTAAAACTAAGAAAGAAAGAAGAAGGGGAATAAGAAAATAAGTAAGAGAAGAGAGAAGAGGGGCGGTGCCTGTGGCTCAAAGGAGTAGGGCGCTGGCCCCATATGCCGGAGGTGGGGGGTTCAAACCCAGCCCCGGGCAAAAACTGCAAAAGGAAAAAGAGAAGAGAGAAGAGAAGAAGAAAGGAGGAGAAATTTTTACTCTGGGCTGCACTAAGCACCATCAGTTTTCTCATTTTGTGTTCTTTGTGTCCCTGGGAGAGAGCTATCACAGCTTCTGTAATGTGACTAGAGAATCAATCAACTGCCTCTAAGAAGAATTCAACATAGCAAATAGTGTAAAAATTCCACTGTATTGATATTTTAGGATATTATACAAATATTTTTAGATTATGTATTAAATGTTAAGAAGGAGCTGTTTTTATTTATTTATTTTTTTTATTTTCATTTTTATTTTTTTTTTTTTTTGGAGAGACAGAGTCTCACTTTATCACCCTCGGTAGAGTGCCATAGCGTCACACAGCTCACAGCAACCTTCAGTTCTTGGGCTTAGGTGATTCTCTTGCCTCAGCCTCCCAAGTAGCTGGGACTACCGGTACCCGTCACAACACCCAGCTATTTTTTTGTTGCAGTTAGGCCAGGGCCAGTTTTGAACCCGCCACCCTCGGTATATGGGGTTGGTGCCCTAGTCACTGAGCCACAGGCACCACCCAGAAGGAGCTGTTTTTAATCTTCTCTCTCTTTTTTTTTTTGGCTGGGGCTGGGTTTCATCCCTCATCTCCAGCATATGGGGCCAGCGCCTTACTCCGTTGAGCCACAGGCGCCACCCCAGAAGGAGTTGGGTTTTTTTTGAGACAGAGCCTCAAGCTGTCACCCTAGATAGAGTGCTGTGGCATCACAGCTCACAGCAACCTCCAATTCCTGGGCTCAAACGAGTCTCCTGCCTCCACCTCCCAAGTAGCTGGGATTACAGGTGCCCACCACAACACCCGGCTATTTTTTGGTTACAGCCATCATTGTTGTTTGGCGGACCTGGGCTGGACTTGAACCTACCAGCTCAGGTGTACGTGGCTGGCGCCTTAGCCCGTTGAGCCACAGGCGCCGAGCCAAAGGAGCTGTTTTTAAAGAGAGAGAGAGAGAGATGAAAAAATAAGTCAGAAAATAGGTTACTGCTTGGAATATACCCAGGAAATAAATGACTAAAAAAGTAGACATGGTAACTGTAACCAGCTTTATTGAATTCTTGGCATTATTAGCATCATTATTGTATTAATCATTTACTGACTATTAACTTTTGTTTGTTTGTGTTTTGATTGTTGGGGATTCATTGAGGGTACAAGAAACCAGGTTACACTGATTGCATTTGTTAGGTAAAGTCCCTCTTACAATCGTGTTTTGCCCCCAAAAGATGTGGCACACACCAAGACCTCACCCCCCTCCTTCCCTCTCTCTGCTCTTCCTTTCCCCACCCCCTCCTCCTTCTTGCTCTCTCTGCTCTCTCTTCCCCAACCCCCACCATGTCATTAATTGTCATTAATTGTCCTCATATCAAAATGGAGTACATAGGATTCATGCTTCTCCATTCTTGTGATGCTTTACTAAGAATAATGTGTTCCACTTCCATCCAGGTTAATACAAAGGAAAGACTCCCTATTCAATAAATTTGTTCTTTTGTGTAAATTCAAATTTCTATTTGTTGTCCCTGAAGAATTTCCTTAACGTTTTTTGTAATTCATGTGTTCTGGACAAAAATTCACTCAGCTTTTGTCTGTCTATGAAAAATACTTGTTTCACTTTCAGTTTTGAAAAAATACTTTCGCTGAGTATAGTTGACAGTTTTTTACATATATCATTTCATTGTCTTATAGTTTGCATGGTTTCTGATGCGACAATCTGTGTTCTCATGTATACGCGTCTTCCTCTCATCCCCCTCTTTCATGGATGCTTTTAAAATTTTCTTTTTTATCACTGATTTTTGTAAATTGGCTATGATGTGCTTCAGTCTGATTTTATTTATGTTAGTCTGTTTGGGGTTTGTGGATATTCTTGGATATGTGGGGTTATCATTTTCAGCAAATTTGGAGAAATTTAAGCCATATTACTTCAAGTATTTTTTTCCCCCTTTCATCCTTTCTGGCACTCGAATTACACTTACATGTGAGTTAGACTGTTTGATATTGCTCCACAAGTTACTGAAGCTTGTTTAGTTTTGTCTTTTCTCTCTCTGTGCCTCATTTTTGGTCACTTTTATTAATACACTTTCCAAGTTCACTAATCATTCCTTTTGTAATATCATATCTTCTAATACTAACCAGTATTTTTACCTTATACAGTGTGTTTTTTTCTTCGTGTAAGATTCCATTTAGATCTATTAAATTTATTTTCTTTATCTTTACATGATTTGTCATTATTCTTGTCTTTGTCTATATTCTTGAGCATATAAGTGTATTTATAATACATGTTTTAATATTCTTGTCCTCTAATTTTAACATTCTTAGTCATTCCTTGGTTTGCTTCTTTTGGTTGATTTTTCTTTTCTTTTTCTTTTTTTTTTTTTTGGACAAATAAAGAGAAGATTTTAGTCAGGCTATTGTAATAGGGAGCACAAACATTAATGAGGAACATCTCAAAGAAAAAGAAGGGAACGGAGGTTTCAGATCGACAACTGTAAACGGAAGGTTGATTTTTCTTCATGTGTGCACGTGTGTGTGTGTGTCCTTTAAAACAATGTTTCCCAATCAAGGACAGTTTTGCCCCACAGGGGATGGTTTGGGAATACCTGAATACATTTTTGTTTGTTACAACTGGGGGATTGCTACTCACATCTAATGATGGAGGCCAGGGATGCTGCTGACCATCGTAATGATGCACAATATATCCCCTTACAACAAAAAATTACCTAGCTCAATAATTCTGCCTTAGGGACTTGAGCTCAGTTCTAACATGCAGTTAAGTTGCTTGGGACCAATTTATCCCTTTCAAGGCTTGATTTTAAGATTTATTAATGCATATCTACAGCAGCTTTTAGAATAAAACTGATTTGTCCCTCTATTAAAGTGATATTCTTCTTAGAAAACTATCTAATGCCCATACATGTATGAAGAGGTCTCTCTTCTTCGACGTGTAGAAAATAAAATATTCTTGGCCCTTTTTGAGCTCTTAATAATTCTGCTTTCTCCTTTTTAGTAGTTTTTTCCTTGGCCTTGTGGAATTTTCCATGGCATGTGCAAATTAGTATTCAACCAAAGATTGAAAAAGATTGGAAAAGACCCCTCTTCGGGTCTGCAAAACTCTTTATCTCAGTGCAGTTCCTTTTTCTATATTATTGGTAAATTTTATCTACCTGGGTCTTTTATTTTCTTGGAAACACATGGCTGTCTTTTACCTGGGTCTTTCTGAACTTTAATCCCTGCCTTTTCATTGCAATGAGGCCATTGGGCTCTGTTTTCCCTCTCCCTAAATTGCATTCTAAAAATTGCCTCCAGACAGTGAGATGGAGATGATCTTATGATTCATCTCATTTCTTTTCCTTTTTTTGAGGGATCATAATCTTTCTTTCTTTTTTTCCCTCCCTCCCTCCTTCCTTTTTTTTAGACAGAGTCTCACTTTGTTGTCCTTGGTAGAGTGCCATGGTGTCATAGCTCACAGCAACTTCAAACTCTTGAGCCCAAGTGAATCTCTTATCTCAGCCTCTCAGTAGCTGGGACTACAGGTGTCCACCACAATGCCCAGCTATTTTTTAGAGATGGGGTCTTGCACTTGCTCAGGCTGCTCTCACACCTGTGAGCTCAGGCAATCTACCCGCCTCAGCCTCCCAGACTGCTAGGATTACAGGCGTGAGCCACCCTGCTCAGCCTGGATCCTAGTCTTTCCTTTTCTATCATCTGAAAACAGTCCTTTATATCTCGTGCAGTTTTCCAACTGTTTATCATGGAAGGACAAAATAGAAGTTTATATATTATCTTATATCATTGGATAATATCTTGATTCTGTTTGTTTAATTTTAAATTCTACATAATGTATTATTAATGTTGGCAAACTTCCTATTGACAAAATTCAAATTTGCTTGGTATCTATTTGACCATCCCTGTATTTTCAAACTTTATCATTATTTCAAGTACATTTCTTAGACAAACATATAGATATATATATATATTTTTTAAGAGACAGAGTCTCACTTTATCACCCTCTGTAGAGTGCCGTGGCATCACACAGCTCACAGCAACCTCCAACTCCTGGGCTTAGGCGATTCTCTTGCTTCAGCTTCCTGAGTAGCTGGGACTACAGGCGCCTGCCACAATGCCTGGCTATTTTTTTGTTTCGCATTTCAGCCGAGGCCAGGTTTGAACCTGCCACCTTTGGTGTATGGGGCCAGCGCCCTACTCGCTGAGCCCCAGGCGCCGCCCATATAGATGGATTTTACTTTTTAAAAAACTTAATATGATAATTCCTATCTTTTATTATAGAATTTAGATCATTCAAGTATAGTAGAATGCATGATATATGTGATTATATATCCTCTATTTAACTCAAGGATTATTAGTTATTTTGTATTATTGCTCCCTCTTTTACTTACACGGTTTTGAGTATTTGATCAAATAATATTTAATACTTTCTGCCTTTTAATTTAAAAGTTTTAATGTAGGGCAGCGCCTGTGGCTCAGTGAGTAGGGCACCAGCCCCATATACCGAGGGTGGCGGGTTCAAACCCATCCCTGGCCGAAGTGCAACAAAAAAAAGTCACTGGGCGTTGTGGCAGGCGCCTGTAGTCCAAGCTACTCGGGAGGCTGAGACAAGAGAATCACCTAAGCCCAGGAACTGGAGGTTGCTGTGAGCTGTGAAGTCACAGCACTCTACCAAGGGCGACAAAGTGAGACTCTGTCTCTAAAAAAAAAAAAAAAGTTTTAATGCAGTTTTGTTTTCAATAACATGAACTTTCTTTTCCCAGTTATCTGTTTATTTTAAGATTTTGATGGTGTGAAATATAACATCCTGGAAGGCAATTAAACACATAGTTTAATTTAATAAATATTTATAAGTCAAACATGACAGCATGTAAAGAATTGTAAAGAATTGGAATGTTTCTGGTACTACAGAATCTCTCTATAGATTTCTTCTTTATCACAACCTTTCTAGTTTCCCAAAGGTAACCACTTGTTTGACTGTAATAATTTGTTTAGGTCAGATAGTTTAGATTTGTCTATTATTGAACTTAGTATAAATGGAATTTTAAATAGTGTGTTCTCTTGTGGCTTGTTATTTCACCCAATATAAGTTTTTTTCTCATGTTGTTGAATATAGCTATAATTTATTCATCTTTCATTCTTCTAAAATAGCTCATTGTATGAATATACCATGATTTATTTAGGATTGTTTGACATCTTGTCTATTTTTGATCTTTGGTTTTATGAGCAGTCTTTCTTGTATGTACCTACTGGTGCACATGGCATGCATTCCTCTACGTTAGAAATTTAGGATTGGAATTGGTGGACCGTAGGGTATATATACTTTCAGCTTTACTAGATGATATTAAAGTCTTTTCCAAATTTTTTCACTTCTACCTACAGTATATTAAAGTTTACGTTGCTCTACTTTTCTCCAATATTTGCTTTAGTTGGGTCTTTAAATTTGGTGGATGTGCAATGGCATCTCATTGTAGTTTTAATTTGTATTTCTCTGGTGAGGTCGAACATCTTTTATTATGTTTACTAGTCGGTTGGACATCTTCTTTTATGACATGCCTGTTAAAGTTTTTGATGACTTGTACACTGCAATCTCTTTTTCTTACTGTTTCTTAGGACTCTATTTTAAAATTTCTGGATCAGATTTATTGCCAATAATGTATGGGATCTGACACTTAAGTTTATGAACTTTCCATGGTGCTTATTAACAGCACTATACAAACAGCTCAATAAGGTTTCATAGCCTGGTATATCAATGTCTTACAACTGTGTTTGTGTCGATGTGTGGCAGTGTCTTGTTGAGTGGCATTCATCATTGTTGTTGCGTGTTTTTGTATGCTGTCATGAGAATGTCAGGGCTTGAATTAGAACAATGAACAAACCTGAAATTTCTTGTTAAAGTTGGGAAGAGTGGAAATGAAATCAAATCAAATTGTGCATCAAAATCATCAGCAGACTTGAAGAACCATAGCAGACCAAGTAGACATCAGTAGAGAAACATTTAGGAAAATCTTAACTGAAAATCTTGGCATGAAAAAATGGTCCCAAAGGAGCTCACCAATGAACAAATGCAAAGGAGAGCGGAAGTTTGCTAAGACCTTTTGGAGAGGCCAGACAATGTTTTGGACAGTGTTATGGTGATGAAACAAGAGTATACCAATATGATCCTGAAACAAAGTGTCAAAGAAAGTGCACAATGGAAGTCAGCTGATTCTCCATGACAAAAAAAAAAGTTCCATCAATCCATCAGAGTCAAAATGATGTTTGTAATGCTTTTTTGACATCAGAGGGATTATTCATTATGAATTTTTACTAACTGGACAAATGGCTAACCAAGTTTACTGTTTGGAAGTGCTGAAAAGGCTGCATGAAAAAGTTAGATGAAAACGACCTGAATTTTTTGCCAATGATTCATGGTTCTTAAATCATGACAATGCACCAACTGACATGACACTGCCTGTGAGGGAGTTTTGAGCCAGTAAACACATAACCATGTTGGAACACCTTGGCTTCAGTGACTTTTTTATTTCCCTAAAGAAAAGGAAATATTGAAAAGAAGACATTTGATGACATTCAAGGCAAAGGGTAATATGAGGACAGTGCTGATGGGCATTCCAGAAAAAAGTACCAAAGTTGCTTTGAAGGATAGACTAGAGACTGGCATCAGGGCATATCTATTCAAGGGAAGTACTTTGAAAGTGACCATAGTAATATTCAGCAATGAGGTATGTAGCATTTTTCCTAGGATGAGTTTGTGAACTTAATTTTTAGATGTTGCATAAGGTATTGTACATATGCTTTTCCCATCATGTGGATTTCTTTCCCCCTTTATGTGGCTTATTTTGATGACCAAAAATTTAAATTTTATTGTTGTTTAATTTATGTAGATATTTAAAAACTTCTGACTGGTGCTTTTTTTGGTTTCTGCTTTAAGAAATACATCTCCACTCTAAGCTGAGGAATATATTTTCCTATATTGCATATATATTCAGAGGTTTTATGCTTTTTGCCTTTTATATTTTGTTCTCTAATCTTTCTAGAGTTGATTTTTAATATATTATATGAGGGAAATGCCCAGTTTTATTTTTCCCATATACATATAGATAGATATTGCTCCAGCAACATTTTTGGAAAAAAATTACCTTTTCTTTACCACTTTGTAGAGTCACTGCCTTCACATTTATAGTTTTCATTTTCATGTAGGAGTATTTGTTGGTGGTCTATATGATTTTACTAATATTTTTGTTTTATAGCAGCGTCATAAGTACCATTAGTTTTAATTATGATAGTTTTAAAATAAGACTTGATAAGTCTTCTCACTTTGATTTTATCTGAGACTTGGCATTTTTTCCACAATTACATTTGAAGTTTATAATCAATTTTTAAATTTTCTCAAAAAAATTCTAGTGGAATTTTGGTTGGGATTGCACTGAATTTATAGATCACTTTTGGGGGAACTGACATCTTTAAAACAGGCATCTGCCAATTAATAAACATGGCATAAGTTTCTTTTCATTTAGGTCCTCTCCAATGTTTCTTCCAATGTTTCTCTGTAGAGTGTCATAATTTCTTCCATAACAGTCTTTCAAATACTTCATTAGACTTATTTGCAGATATAGGATATTTAAAAGTATTGTAATTTAAATATTTTATTTCCAACAGATTTTTCCAGTTAAACTACATTAAAAATGTTCCCTTCTGTTATTGTTTGATACAATTTTTTCTTGAGACAGAGTCTCAAGCTGTCACCCTGGGTGAGTGCCGTGGTGTCACAGCTCACAGCAACCTCAAAGTCTTGGGCTTAAGCGATTCTCTTGCCTCAGCCTCCCGAGTAGCTGGGACTACAGGTGCCCACCACAATGCCCAGCTATTTTTTTGTTGCAGTTGTCATTGTTGTTTAGCAGGCTCAGGCTGGGTTCGAACCTCTGTGTATGTGGCCAGCACCCTACCAACTGAGCTATGGTAGCAGCAGCCTGTTTAACATGTATTTTTAAAAATTAGGATTGAGGTTGAATGTTATCATATGTTTTCTTTGCATCTTTTGACAAACATCTTTTGATGTTTTATTTGCAATTTTAAATTTTTTTATTTTTAAACTTTAAGTTTTTATAATGAATTAAAATTTATTTTAAAAGGTAAAGTTTTATGCTTCTTTTTAAAAAGTGACAATTCAAGAGTTTTAGAATTAAGCAATGAGTCTTTGAGATAAAAGAATTTATAAATAGTAATTAAAGTAGGGGAAATATTTTATGCTTGTAAAAATGTCGCAGAATTCAAATCACAACTTGGATCCTCGAAGATTCAAATGTTTATCTTACACAGTAAGGGTTCAGTCAGCTTTAAGATAAAATTCTCCAGACATGCCATCCTTAAGTCTTTCCTCTTCACTGGTCATCAGCTCACATAGTGGAATAGCTGGTTGCTATAGTGATTCCACAGTGGTTGTCTTTCTCTTTTGCTATTTTTTCCTAGCCATTTCAGCTCCACTCTGCATCCTAATTGTTCTTTTTTTTATTTTTAAAGATGGGGTCTTGCTCTTGCTCAGGCTGGTCTCTAACTACTGAGCTCAAGTAATCTACATGCCTGGGCCTCCCAGTGTGCTAGGATTACAGGTGTGAGCCACCATGCCAGGCTGACCACAGCTATTCTTGATGAGCCACTATTTATTGTTATTCAAGTATGCTCCTTCAAAACCATAGCCAATGACCAGGACACTGTGATCCAGGCTTTTACTACTACAGTTTGGTTCATAATAAATGCCTGATTGATAGAACTGAGGGACACATGGCCTGCATCAATAGCAACAGAGATGGACCCCACAGTAGCCAATGCCTTCATCAGAAACTTTTCTCAAAAAGAGATGTCCATGAAACCAGTGTCATTTGTAACAGAATACTCAGGCATGTATTTAAAGGTTTCATCCTTGGCCACATGTGGATAAGATCTTTTAGAATCTAGGCCTCAATTCTTCTTAATGTATACAAAGGCATAGTCCATCAGGCCATCATTGAAATCGTTATTGTCTTGAAGCAGAGAGCAATCTGACAGGTTCTGCTCACTCAGTGAGACAAGTTTGCCAGTTTTCCAGAACATGTGTCCTTCAGAAAATACCAGTTGAACTAAAAGCCCAACAAGAACCACTCTGACTCTGATTCTTCATAGGAATCACATAGCCTTTCTTTCTCCAATCTACAGATAAGGGGACCTCAAGAAACAGAAGCTCTCGAAACACTTTCCCCTTCTTGTGTTTCTGGTTCATGTAATCTTTGAATTATTTCTTATTTGATTGCTGAACTCACTTTGAAGAATGTACTGGCATTTTTTATTGGTGGGAATAATTCTGATTACTGATTTATTTTTCTTAATATTCAAAGGACTATTCAGAGTTTAGTTTACTCTTGAGTCAGCTATGGTAGATAAAATATTTCCAGGGATTTTTTCCATTTAATCTAAATTCTCAGTTATATGTCCACACTTTCTGTGGAGTCTATAGTGATATATCTCTTTCCATTCTTGATATCATTTTTGCTTCTTGTCTCTTTTTCTGAATCAACTACACCAGAGGTACTCATTATTATCTGTTCTTTTAAAGAATCCACTTTGGCTTTATTGAGGCTGCTTTTGTATGCTTTTCTTTCTTTCCTTCTGTCTTTTCTTTCTTTCTCTCTCTCTCTCTCTTTCTTTTTTTATTAAATCACAGCTGCATACATTAGTCCAATCAAGGGGTACAATGTGCTGGCTTCATATACAATCTGAAATGTTTTCATCAAACTGTTTAACATAGCCTTCATGGCATTTTCTTCTTCTTCTTTTTTTCCCCAGTGGTAAGACAGAATTTATTTACAGAAAAGAATACAGAAAACACTAAAGCTCCTGGTAGAGAGAGAGAACTCAAGTGGGGAGAGAAAAGCTCTCTCCATTTCTCTCCCAGTCTTTCCCCTCTTCCCCTTTAGGCTTTTAGTCTCGGGGTATATATAGGTGTATGGGTTCCTTGACCAGGAAACGAATGAACACAGTCCCTTCCACCGGGGGCAAGGTGAATGAATGTATCAATGAATGGACACAGTCCATTCATGGAATTGAGGCCTAGGAAATTCACATAAAATTGACCTAGACATAGGAAATGGGGGTTCCACATTTAGTCCTAAGTGTAAAGTGAAGGAGACACCAAGGCACAGGTGTCTCCTCGGCAGTTGTCCCACCTTTTTGGCTATTGGAGCCTCGGGTGGGGTTTGGAGGTCCCCCTCCTTGCCTGTCATCCAGCCTGCTGGTTCTTCAGCTGGCTGCCACAGCACAGACCCTGCCAATGAGGAGGAGGCAGGTCTGCCAGCTCCACTGAGCTGGCTAGGGCGCCAAATGTCCTGCATCAATTCTCCCTCTCCGAGTAGAAACTGCTGTTAGGGAAAAAGGGCGAAGACTCGATCTAACTGCTTCCTGCTGAATTGGGTGATGATAGAAGAAGGTGGTTAGGGTTTCTCCGGAGGGAGAGTGATACAGGGGTTCATGGACTGGAACCATCTTTATTGCGTGTGGCTTGATGACATTTCTGGAAAACATAACTCTGATTAGTATAATCAGTAATAGGCAAAGGTAGAACAGCGTCAGGTCAGAAGCACTTATTCAGTGATGCTAAAAGAAAACC
>CAUYRH010156726.1:0-12582 GCA_963574655.1 Perodicticus potto | reverse complement strand
GATGGAGGGAGGGTAATTGGTGGGGCCACACCTATGGTGCATCTTAGAAGGGTACAGGCAAAACTTACTAAATGCAGAATACAAATGTCTTCATACAATAACTAAGAAAATGCCATGAAGCGTATGTTAAACAGTTTGATGAAAACATTTCAGATTGTATATGAAACCAGTACATTGTACCCCTTGATTGCACTAATGTACACAGCTGTGATTTAATAAAAAAAATTTAAAAATTAAAAAAAGAAAAGTAAACCAAATGTATTATAATTACATTAAATGTAATAGGCTAAATGATGCCGTTAAGATACAAAGATTGTGACACTGGATTTAAAAATCCAATTATATTCAATTTATAAAAGATCTAAAACATTACATATTTATATCTTCTAATATATTTTATTTCATCTGTATTTTCATATTTTTGGCACAGAGTTATATATGGTATTCTCTTACAGTTTTGCAACTGCCTTCATATTTACACCTATATTCCAAGTTTCACATAATCTTCTTGATGAGACTTACCAGAATTGTGTCTACTGTATTAGTTTTACCAATAAGTACCTCTTGTATTTTTACATTTCACACTTCCCTGTTCTGTCATTGATTAATTTTTCTTTTTCTTAATTTCTTCTCCTTGATTTCCTAAGGTTTTACTGTCATTTTCATAGTTTTCAAATTTAATGTTAATTTAGCTTTTACTTTCTTCTCCTTCCTTCCTCATTCCCTCTCTAGGGGCACCTCCCTCTCACTTGCTGTTCTTCTTTCCCAATACATTTTGGGGTGGTGCCTTTGGCTCAAGGAGTAGGGCGCTGGCCCCCTATACTGGAGGTGGCAGGTTCAAACCCGGCCCTGGCCAAAAAAAAAAAAACCCTAATACATTTGGTTTATTTTTAGTGTTTGTTCTAGGGATTACAACGTGGATCTTTAACACATCACAATATACCTTGAATAAAAATTAAAACACCATGTACAATAGTATAATTCTATATACACCTCCTCATCTTTTGTGCTATTCTTGCCATATATTTCACTCCTACATAAGCTATAAATCCTACCATTCATCATCATTATTTTGTTTTAAGCACTCAATTGTCTTTTGGAGGAAATATTTAAAACAGTCTTATATTTTTACCCACACATTTACCATTTCCAGGGTTCTTCCTTCCTATGCACTTGGGGTTCCTTTTGCAGTAACTTCTGTCTAATCTGAAACTTTCTTTGACATTTATTATAATGCAGGTCTTCTAGATACCCTTCATATGAAGGCTATAACCCAACTATAGCACAAGAATATGGGAAGGGAGGGGCAGATGGAGGGAGGGTAATTGGTGGGGCCACCAATTAGAGATGATTACATCTCAGTTTTTGTCTTTCACAATCCTTTTTTTTTTTTTTTTTTTTTTGCATTTTTTGGCCAGGGCTGGGTTTGAACCCACCACCTCTGGCATATGGGGCCAGCACCCACCCTCTGAGCCACAGGCACCGCCCTTTTACTATCTTCTTAAAGAATATTTTCACTTGATATAGAAATCTAGACTGATTTCTAGATCAGCATGTTAAAGATGGCATTCCCTTATCTTCTAACCTCTACCACTTCTGATGGAAAGGCAGCTAGTATTCTTATTGTTGTTCACACAACTGTACAGTGTTTTTTCTCTCTGGCTGTCTTTAAGATTTTCTCACTATCTTTCGTTTTCAGCAGTTTGAATGTGATATACTTAGATGTAATCATCTCTAAACTTATTTGCTAGAGGTTCACTTTCTTGAATCTATGGATTGATTCAAGGCTTGGCTCTTCATCCTTTAAATATTCATATTTCCTCTTCTCTTTTTTTTTTGGCAGGTCCAGGTTGGATTTGAACCTGTCAGCTCTGGTTTATGTGGCTGGTGCCTCAGCCCCTCAGCCATAGGTGCCAAGCCATCCTCTTATTATGGAATTTCTTTCACTTTTCAATCTTTTTCTCTCTCAGCTTCAATGTGAATGATTTCAATTGACAGGTCTTTCAGTTCTCAGATCCTTTCTCCTGCCTCTGTCCAGAATGCTTTTAAGTGCTTCAAATAAATTCTTCATTTCAAATATTGTATTTTTTAGATCTAGAATTTTTACTAAGTTCTTTTCAAAGTTTCCATTCTGACATCCATTTTGTCCACCTTTTCCACTTTGACACATTTGTAATAATTATTGTAATTTGAACACCTGGCTCATCTGTGGGTTTACTTCTATTGACTGTTTTTATTTCCCCATTATGTAGTACTTTTTCTTATCATATGATGGACATTGTAATGATAGAGACTCTGGATTTTTATATCTTTCTCTAAAAAGTGTTGAGTTCTTTTCTGGAAGGCAATTAACTACTGGCAGATCACATTAATCCTATGGAGCTTTGATTTGATGATGGGTCTATTTTAGTTTTTGTCCTTGATCCTAGGATTTAAAACTTAGCCTTAGAACATGGTCCTTACCCCTAAGACTTGGCCTTTCTGAGATCTCAATTAAATATTGGGAATATTTGATGAGGTCACTTCACTTCAGCTGAGTCAGACTATAAGGACTTTGAAATCTCTGTTCAGTTTTTAGTCCTCCAGCATCTCTTCCCTGTAGTTTCTTCTAAAAGCATGCCTTATACACAACACAACTTAGAACACAACACAACTTAGAATCCGCCAAGTGGAATATCTATGCAGATTAGGGGGCTCCTTATTTGCTATTCCCTTTTCACTAGCACACTGCTCTACAGCCCCCCAAACTGTCACTTCTGTTTTCCTCTCTTCAGCTTCTGCTTCTTCCACCCAGCAAGACTGCCACTCTACTTGGGTTTTACTTCCCCGTGCTAGAATCACTGCCACCCAGAAAGCTATTGGATATGTCTAGCTCATTTCCTATTCTTCCTTTCTCTTAAGAATTGTAGCCCAGGGGTGCACCTATGGCTCAGTGGGTAGGGTGCCAGCCCCATATAACGAGGGTGGTGGGTTAGAATCCAGCCCTGGCCAAACTGCAACAAAAAAATAGCCAGGCATTGTGGTGGGTGCCTGTAGTCCCAGCTACTCAGGAGGCTGAGGCAAGAGAATCAACTGAGTGTGGGAGAATTGTAGCCCACTACTCTCCATTTTTCTTTTTTTTTTTTTTTTGTAGAGACAGAGTCTCACTCTATCGCCCTCGGTAGAGTGCTATGGGGTCACAGCTCACAGCAACCTCCAACTCCTGGGCTTAGGAGATTCTCTTGCCTCAGTCTCCCGAGTAGCAGAGACTACAGGCACCTGCCACAATGCCTGGCTACTTTTTGATGCAGTTTGGCTGGGGCTGGGTTTGAACCCGCCACCCTAAGTATATGGGACCAGTGCCCTACTCACTGAGCCATAGGCACCGCCCTACTCTCCATTATTGAATGCTGGAGAATATAGTTCCTTTGTATATTTTTCTCAGTTTCATATCTGTTTTGAGCAAGAGAATAAGTCCAATACCACCTATTCGAGGATGGCCAGAATCAGAAATTCGCTACTATTCAATCTTCAATCTTGGTTTTAACATCACTTACTAAACTGCTTTCTGGAACAAGTAAACTAAGTTAAATCCACTTACTATTCCTTTTTGGTTGTGCTTGTTGCTTTGTATGGTCTTTACATTTTTAACCTAGATCTATGTTGTAAGCTTTAGCAAATTAAAGTCCTAACGTTAAGGCAGTTCCCAGGTTACAAACAAGATAGGCTCTGTAGGTTTGTTCTCAAGTTGAGTTTTATGTAAGTTGGAACAGGTACATTTATCTATTAACTGTACTAGCCTTCATTCAAGTGCAAGTCATATATCAGCCAAATGTTTGTAACTTGGGGACTTACTGTAATAGCCCCCGTTTGTAAGTGTAAGCTACAGGGGTGTGTAGATGTATGTAACCTAGGAACTGCCTGTATATACAATATGATTTTATTGTATCCTAATTATAGAGTACATAATTTAAAATGTCAAACAGTTCTACAATAGTTAAAACAAAGGAACTTTTTTCTCCTCCCACTTATATTAATCATGTTTTTAAAAAACTTTGTATATTTGATGAAGTTTTGATATCTTAAAAAGCTCTCTAGGAGAGAGTCCTTCCTCCCCAAGGTTTGGCAATTCCAAGAGAAGCAAAGGCTCAGCAGGAAGCATGTCTTTTAGATGTAAACTGACCGGTCTCAAGTGCATAGTTCCAATACCCTCCTTATCTAACTCCCACACATGGAATCAATAGTTCTCCTGCCCCCAAATTATCCCAGGACTGGTATTAGAAAACTAGAGAACACCTATACAGACCAGAGCCCCATGGAATTATTCAAACTAGCTAACCCAAACTGTTTGCTCTGTCTTGCTTTACCCACAGAAACTCCAAAACATCTCTGGCCTGGTGTCTTCCCTCTCTCCTGTCTTCTGCCTCTTGACCATACTGATAATTCTCCTATGACCTCTTGCCATGTCCCTTTGTCTCAGGAAATGCAAGTAATAAATTCTTTGTTCAATGGCAGCAGCTTCTCCACATTGTCATTGAGTCATACCTGTATACATCAAATCCTGGGTTTAATTGTAGAATACTACCCTACCCACCCCTCAATTTCCATTCCTCAGAAGTCACCTTTTCAAACTTTTAATGCTTTTTTACCTTCATGTTTTGAAATCACGTGCTTATATTATTATGTATTGATTTTTAGTTTTAAATACTATTGACTGCTTATTGTAGAATAAAATACAGCTCTCAACACCCTACTCAGAAAATTTTCAAACATGCCTCTTTGTTAGATCAATACTTAATGTTTATGTTATTTTATATGTGTAAATGTCATTCAGAGTTTAACAATATAGTTACAATTTCCTTTTCTGTATCATTTTTTAATTTCCCTGGAATTAACATGTCTTGTTTTTTCATTTTTGTATGTAATTATTATTAAGTAATTCCCAAATTTTCTGTGAGTTGATTAACATACTCTAAGTAATAGTACTTATCTAAATAACTATAGGGAAAGATGTTTATGCTAATAAAAATAGGTACCCTGTTATGTACTTTACATTATTTTCAAGTATTAATGTTTCCAGTTTTTCTTAAGTGGACATATATCCCCAAAATTCTTGAGAACTTGCCAATAAATCTTAGGAAAAATATTTGCAAAGTAAAAGAAACAATACAGACTGCCTCCAGCAAAACTATGCCTTGATTTTTGTTGCTTTTTTAAAAAACCTATGCCTAACAAACTACATTTAATACTCAACACTGAAACAAAATGAGGCCTATAAAAAACATGGAGCATATTGAAAATGCTTAGGATTTCATTAAAATTCAACTAATGTCATAAGGAATGCATTAGGAAACAACTGGACAAATCAATAACTCATTCAGCTGTATGCAATAATGTTACCTATTGTAAAGAAAGCTTTGACATACATTTAAGATTCTAAGAAGCTAAATTGTAAAGAGAAATATAGTAAGTTCGAGTATGTGAGAGGCAGTGTAATGAAGTATGATCTGAAGCCAGACTACCTATTCACAGCTCCATCACTTACGAGCTCTATGACTTTACTACAGGTCTTTAGCCATATGTTTAGCCTCAGTTTCTTCATCTGTAAAATGAGGATTATAATAAGAGAGAGAAAATGTATGTGCATGAGTGAATACATATATGTATGCATGTATGTCTTGAGGTCATTGTTATAAGTATTGAATATGTTAATCCACGAAAAAATAGAGGAGTCTATATAAGGGGAATATAGCAGAGAAGAGAAGGTAAGTGGTAGGAAATGAAAAATAGTCAGGGTGGAAGACAGTATATAGGAAGGAAAGAGTAAGATGGAGAAAAACATATGCATAATAAAACTCAAAACCACCTACCATCACAGGGAAGAAGTCTACTAAGATCACATATTTTGCAGTAAGCTGTTTTTTTTTTTTTTGAAAACCCACTATAGCCTATAATATAGAAATAAAATAGTCTAAAATACCCATTTTTAAAAAAAGATATAACTAGGGTAAAATATTTAGAACTATAAAGAGACAATCTAGTATCTAAAAGAGATATAAATATTACCTGTATGGAAAAATACTTTACTTCATTAAACTTAATTACAAGATTCTTTTCCTTGATTTTGGATGGCAGGCTATAGAGTTTTGTGTTTTTCACAATTTTGTTTATTGAAATGCGAATGAATAATTCATCATAATACTGGAAATTGACTGAAAATAGAATCATATTTAGGAAATAAGTTTTGTTGTAATTGAATAATGAAATATATAATAAAAATTAATCTATTAAATAATTCAGACCCAAACCTAAGATTCAATCAAGTACATTAAGCAGTATAAAAAGTATTTTAAAATAGTATTTTTGCCCATCACTAGCAGACACAATATAAGTAGAAAAAGAATGTTGATTCTTCCTAGATCATTTGTCATATTTTTATCCTCACATGACCATCATAATTTCTTTACAAATTTTTCTACATATTAATTTAAAGATGACTTTAACTATTATTACAAAATATAGTTAATTTTTTCTAGGTACAATTATGTAGAAATTTTAAAAATACGAGAATAATTTATTTTTAATGTTAAGACAAAGAGCAAAGTGTTCTACTCTCTAATTCTCTTTAGTATATATGCTTTATTTATGTTATATGGGTCTGTGCTGTCATCCATGGATCAAAACGATTTTGTTTTCATGATTTAACTAATTATCGTCAAAAATATTTTTATATAGAATTCTTTTTAAAAATTATTTGTATATAAAAAATAAATACCAAATCTCCATAAGGAGACTGGTTTTATGCCCTGATAAATCTAAAAATAAGCATTCAATTTATTTAAATATAAAATAAATCCTTTAAAAATGTTTAAAGGAAGCATACTTTTTACTTACAAATAAATTAGCATTATTACACAAGACATAAATTTTTCTTTCAATTTATATGGTGAGTGAGGTGAATTATAGATGGCAAAAATCTCTTCTTGTTCCTATATCAAAAAGTGGAGTTTATTTCCCTTGATCTTTAATCTGGGCTGGCCCTGTGACTACTTTAGCCAATAAAATGTAATGAAATGTGACTAGGTCTGAGACTAGCATGGGCAAGAAAGGCACTTGCTTAGAGACAAAATTTAAGGGGACACCAAAAGCTTGAGTAATCAAGATAAATAATATGTATATTACTATAGTATTTTTAATCAAAATTAATACAGGAAAAAGAAAGGTAATAGGACTACAGGAAAGAAAGAAAAGCCCAACAATTTCAGCATCCCAGCTAAGTCTAGCCTTCCATGCATCCCCACTAAAGCACCAGATGTATAAATGGACCACTTCAGATATTCCAGTCCTTTGAACTTCCAGAAAACTGTAGCCCAAGCTATTACACTGTGAAGCAGAAGAACCACCTAGTAAATGCACTAGTAGTGATTGATAATAAAATGGTTAATATTTTAAGCCACTAAATGTTGGAGTGGTTTATAATACAGTAAGGGATAACTGAAGGGATAACAGTGAGATATAATTATACTACGATTATTAAATTAAAAGAAAGGATACTCAGAGGCGTAAAATGTCTGCAGTTCTTTATATGAATAGCCAGGCAGCCAACCTATGACAATAAAAACAAATACATAAATAGTGAATACATTTTTGAAAAGTTAATTTTCTTCCATTTTATACTGAATTCTTTTAAAAAAAATAATAAAGCTTCACTTTGTTGTGTTTTCTCGTGAGAAATGTTGTCTCTCATTAGACATATCTAGTTAGACTCAAGAATAGCAGATCTTAGGAGGGGCCCAAAATAAATGTTAAAAGAGTATCCCAAGTGATTCTGATGTGACTAGATTCCAGAATCCTTAATTTAGAAAACATTATTTCTGTGAATAAGGATATTTTCTATGATTTCAGTGATTATTACAATGTTTTTCTGACTTACAAACATAAAAAATTTATGAAAATATTATCAAGAGGACCATTTTATGCATATATTTCTGATTAACAAATAATAAACTTCAATTATTCTTCATATCAAATAATAAATAATTTGGGGGGGGCGGCACCTGTGGCTCAAAGGAGTAGGGGGCCAGGCCCATATACCGGAGGTGGTGGGTTCAAACCTGGCCAAAAACTACAAAAAGTAAATAAATAAATAAATATATTTTTTAAATAATAAATTATTTTACATGTTTCTTGAGGGTTAATCACACATACCACATCTCCAAATGGCACCAAAGCTGGTAACTCATGTACTACTTCCAATTCTTCATCAGACCCTTTACGAGTTTTTTTCAGCATCTACAATGTAAATTAAGACTTCAGAAGGAAAAGAAAAACATAACTAGGTAAAAGATTAATTCAACTCAATTATTTTATGAGCATCTAGTAAGTACCAGGTAGTAGAATATTAAGATGAGTAAGAAACTCATTCCTGGCTCGGCGCCTGTGGCTCAAGCGGCTAAGGTGCCAGCCACATATACCTGAACTGGCAGGTTCGAATCCAGTGTGGGCCCACCAAACAACAAGGAGGGCTACAACCAAAAAATAGCCAGGTGTTGTGGCAGGCGCCTGTAGTCCCAGCTACTTGGGAGGTGGAGGCAGAAGATTCTCTTGGGCCCAGGAGTTGGAGGTTGCTGTGAGCTGTGATGCCATAGCACTCTACCCAGGGCAACAGCTTGAGGCTCTGTCTCAAAAAAAAAAAAAGAAAGAAAGAAACTCATCCCTATCCTTAATATGTTAGTAGAGAAATAAAAATATACACAATTAAATATAAAATAATTAAGAGAATCATGAAAAAAGAGACAAGTCCATAGTAGCATGAACAATTAGTTATTCAGTTTGTTAACTATTTGAACATATAATAGGTATCCACAAAAAATTATAAGGAGAGAGTTCCAATTGGTCCTAATATAGGAGACACCTTGAATCACTACTCAAATATAGCAAGGACTATAAGTAAAAGCACACAAGACACACGCCTCCAGCATTATTAGGAAAGACAATGTCAAAAACTTCAGATTTCCTGTGAGAAAAAATAGAGAAATAAAATACAAATTCCAACAGAGCTTGCACTGGAACTTCTATAATGATTACAAACCTATGGGGACAGAGAACAATGAAAGAGAAATCTTAAGAGACTAAAAACAGAGAGGAGTGGGGAAATATGAGGCATAGACAGAATCATCCTAAAGGAAAAAAAAATTCAACATTAAGTGCACAAATTCTGACCAAAGGTCTAAAACTTGGTAGTTTACAACAATGCCTATAGAGAAGGGACCTGAAAGATAAGGACCAGAAGTATATTCCTCAGATGAGTGCTGCTTCTGGGGTTAAGGGGACAAATGAATAATAAAACCAAAACCACATTGATAGAAAAAAGAATACAAAACTTGTAATTTCTTGGTAAATTTTATTTTTGTAGTAGCATGGATATAGCAGTTCTGAAACTATTTTATGTGCATTGTAGAACTGAGCAATGCATGAATATATTGATGTTATGGAGAGCCAAGGTTTCTGCTACTATAGAAGGAAATATAAACATTAAAAGGAAGAAGGCAAGAAAGAGCCCTGTAAAATTAAATTGAAATTGAAAATATAAGTATATACTCATGAATTCACACAGGTTTGTCTGCTAAAAAGTCCTAGAAGCAATGACACCTCAGTAGCAATAACAACACTTAAAATTCACAGCCTGTATTTCTAAACACCATCATTCAATAAAAGACAGTTAATAAATCTAAGGCTGGAAAAGGGAGGCATAGATAAGCCCAGAACATCTGATGAGACTGAGAGAAAAGATGTGTTCGAGATAATGTCCAAAAGTCCCAGAAGCTACCACAAAAGAATGCCCACTGACAAACTCTGGGACATTGTGAACATCAAAATGAGGAAAATATTTTATTACAACTTACTGAAACCACAAGTCTATGCTGATAATAGGCCAAAAAATGAATAAATGAAAGAACTCTTCCTTTTATTAGAATGTCAACTGATAAAGAGTGGAAGGAGTGGTACAGTTGAAAAAGTGGCACTTTGCCACTGTCACAGTAAAGACTGGGGGGGGAAGAAAATCACTAATACAAGTAAATCTAGGAAAAAAAGTTTTTTGTTGTATTTTGTTCTGTTTCTGTTTTGTTTTGTTTTGCAGTTTTTTGGCCAGGGCTGGGTTTGAACCCACCACCTCCGGCATATGGGGCCAAAGCCCAACTCCTTTGAGCCACAAGCACTGCCCTTTGTTTTGTTTTTGAGGTAGAGTGTCCCTCCCTTCCTCTGGGTAGAGTGTGGGCATCATAGATCATAGCAACCTCAAACTCTTGAGCTCAAGTGATCCTCTTGCCTCAGCCTCCCAAGTAGCTGGGACTATAGGCCTGTGCCACCACACCCAGACAGTTTTTCTATTTTTAGTAGAGACTGGGTCTTGCTCTTGCTCAAGCTGGTCTTGAATTCCTGAGCTCAAGCAATCCACCTGCCTTGCCTCCTAGAATGCTAGGATTATAGGCATCAGCCACTGTACGCAGCCTAGCCTGAGGTTTTTATTTATTTAGTTAGTTTTTTTTAAGACAGAGTCTCACTTTGTCATCCTCAGTAAAGTGCTATGGTATTATACCTCACAGCAACCTCAAACTCTTGGGCTCAAGCAATACTCTTGCCTCAGCCTCCTGAGTACCTGGGACTACAGGTGCCTGCCATAACACCCCACTATTTTTTAGAGACAGGGTCTTGCTCTAGCTTGGCTGGTCTTGAACTCATGAGCTCAGGTGATCTGCCCACTTCGGCCTCCCAAAGTGCTGGGATTACAGGCTTGAGTCACCGCACCTGGCAAGCCTGAGGTTTTTTAAAAAAATTCTTGCTGTATTCCCTGATGGAAACAATTCACATCTGAAACCAGGACCTTGAAGTCAGAAGTTAATCAGAATTGAGAGTTGCAGGGATCCAGAAACATAAATTGCCCACGTGGGTCACTAAGAATGTTGGTATAAATAGGACCACTCCTACTTCTAGCCCTTAGTTCCCAGATTTACATATTCTACCTACTGGAAACACATCAAAATATAATGGCCTCTGGCTTACTGCATGATCCTAGAGGATCATGTTCCACCTTTGTGAGGTATCAGCTCCAAACTGGCACTTCAGCTCTACTTACAAGTCATTCCATTCTTCTATCAGGCCAGTAGCATGGAGTGCTGCTATAAGAAATAGGCTCAGTTCATAGTTACATAAACACTGCCATGCCTCCTTTATTGGAAAATGGGCCACTTTATCCAATTGGATTTTATACAGGATTCCATGTCACTGGAACAAAGCCATAAAACAGTAGTGCTGGCTGAGTTTTGCAAGCAGGAAACAGATCATCATACCCAGGACATGTATTGAGGTCACTTCATACTGATCAAGGGAACAATACAATAAGAGAACATTTCACTTCTAAATACTTATGTACCAAATTCAACTGCTCCCAGATTTATGAAACAGATCTTGCTTGGTCTGAACAATATGATATCCCATAACACCATAACAGTTGAGGACTTTAATACCTCTCTGAAAGAACTAGACAGATCCTCTAAACCAGTGTTTTCAACCTTCCTGATGCTGCAGCCCTTTACTACAGTTCCTGTGGGTTCTCTCTCACAGTTGAGAACCTCTGCTCTAAACAGAAACTAAACAAAGTTATAAGGGACTTAAATGTGACCCAAGAACAAATGGGCTTAAAAGACATATACAGAACACGTCATCCCAAAGCTAAGGAATATATTCTTCTTGACAGTCCATGGAACATACTCCAAAATAAATCGAACCAAACCTCAACAAAATTTAAAAAATTGAAATTGTACCTTGTATCTTCTCAGACCACAAGGCAATAAAGATAGAACTCAGTCCAATAAAAATTTTCATCCCCACACAAAGACTTGGAAACTAAATAACCTTATGCTGAATGACATAAGGTTCAAGGAAGAGATATAGATGAAAATCATTTACTTCCTTGAGCATAACAACAATGGAGACACAAGTTATCAAAACCTATTGGATACTGAAAAAGCAGTCCTAAGAGGGAAATTTATCACATTAAATGCCTACATCCAAAAAACAGAAAGAGAACATATCAAGAAACTAGTGAAGCATATTAAGGAAATGGAAAAAAAAATCTAACCCAAAGCCTCCCACAAGAAAAGAAATAACCAAAATTAAATCAGAAATAAATGAAATCGAAAACAAAAGAATCATTCAGAAAATTAATGAAATAAAAAGTTGGTTCTTTGAAAAAAATAAATAAAATTAATAAACTTTTGGCCAGATTAACCAGAAATAGAAAAGTAGTGGAGTGCTGCTATAAGAAATAGGCTCAGTTCATAGTTACATAAACACTCAACGGACTAAGGCGCCAGCCACATACACCTAAGCTGGCAGGTTCGAATCCAGCCCGAGCCCGCCAAACAACAATGGTGGCTGCAACCAAAAAATGGCCGGGCATTGTGGCGGGTGCCTGTAGTCCCAGCTACTTGGGACTCAGAGGCAGGAGACTCGCTTGAGCCCAGGGATTGGAGGTTGCTGTGAGCTGTGATGCCACGGCACTCTATCCAGGGTGAGAGCTTGAGGCTCTGTCTCAAAAAA
>CAUYRH010156724.1:0-60903 GCA_963574655.1 Perodicticus potto | reverse complement strand
TAGGAAAGGACGTGCAGGTGAAATTTCTGGCAGGACTGTTAGCGTGAAAGTTCTGAGCTCCTAGCCTGGGGTATCTCCGCAAGCCTTATTGAGTAGAGGAAATGTTTCTTCTCCAACGAGGATACATATCCTGGAGAAGGGGGGCAGACTCCTATTCTGACCGAGATGATGCAGGCAGTTGAAGGGGGCCCTCACGAAGGTAAGTCAACCTGGGGGTTGAAATGGGTATAGGAACATTGACCGGTGCGAAGCTCTGTTCTCCGATATGCAGAGCACGTTGATAACACGCTGAAGTGTAGCGAAGGAAAGTGCAGATGAACCTTGGGAGAGAAGGCATTGTGCAATTTGGAATCAGGCATTCACGGTTAGCTCCCAGCAGCCTTGCCGAAGAGAAGAAACTGCTTTTCCCTGACAGGGAGATGGTGCGGGATGGGAAAGGTAGCAGGGGCAAGGTCACTGACAACACGCATATCGTTGAATGGACATACGCTTACTCTTCGGAAGCACACAGGCCTATGAACGTTCCCTCTGCCGGAATGTTCAGACGGAGACTTTACACGTGTGAACAAACACGGGTATTCTCTGGGCTAAATTGCGGTTTGGAAACACACTCTTATTCTTCATAGGAAGGGACGTGCAGGTGAAATTTCTGGCAGGAATGTTAGCGTGAAAGTTCTGAGCTCCTAGCCTGGGGTAGTTCCTCAAGCCTTATTGAGTAGAGGAAAGGTTTCTTCTGCAAGGTGCATACATATCATGGGACAGGGGAGCACATGTCGTTACCGAGATGACGCAGGTAGTTGACGGCGCCCCTTACCAAGGTTAGTCAACCCTGGAGTTGAAATGGGTATTGGCACATTGACTGGGGCAAAGCTCTGTTCTCCAGAACACACAGCACGTTGGAAACTCTCAGAAGTCTTGAGAAGGAAAGTGCAGATGAACCTTCTGGAGAGAAGGCATTGTGCCAATTGGCATCTGACATTCACTGTTAGCTCTCAGCAGCCTTGCCAAAGAGAAGAAACTACTTTTCCCTCCCAGCGAGCCGGTGCGGGATACGAATGTGAGCAGGGGCCAGCTCCCTGACAAGACGCTCGTAGTTGAATGGTCATGGGCTTTCTCTACGGAAGCACAGAGGCCTATCAAGGTGTGAACCAACACAGGTATTCTGTCCAATAGATTGCAGTTTGGAAACACACTCTTACTCTTCATAGGAAGGGACTGCAAGTGAAATTTCTGGCAGGAATGTTAGCATGGATGTTCTGAGCTCCTAGCCCGGGGGTAGCTCCACATGCCTTATTGACGAGATGAAAGGTTTCTTCTCCAACGAGCATACATATTCTGGAGCAGTGGGACACACTCCTATTCTTACCCAGATGATGCACGTAGTTGAAGGCACCCCTCACCAAGGTAAGTCAACCTGGGAATTGAAATGGGTCTCGGCACTTTTACTTACCTTGGTGAAGGGTGCACGTGTATTCCTGCTCCCCTCAAGACGAGCGACCAGGAAGTTACATTTGCGATCACTACAGGCATTCTCCGGGATAGAGTGCACGTTGGAAACTCGCTGTTGTGTTTCTAAGCCCAAGTGCAGATGAAACATCCGGGAAAGCAGGTAGTGTTCCTGAAGTTTGAAAAAGGCATTCACGGTGACCTCTAACGAGCAATACCTAAAGAGAAGAAACTGCTTTTCCCTCCTATAGGGATACCGACGGACGTATGCTGCACCCAGTGGTAGTGGCAATCTGCTCATCTCACTCACCACACGCACACAGTGGAATGGCTTACTTTGTCCTCAACTCTCTCTTCTTGCTAGGGTGCAAGGGAGCACTCCTCTCCCAGAGCACCTGCGTCCTCACCTCAGCTTCGGGGTACAGTGCAGAGCGATGCACTCCTCCTCCAACTGACCCGAGTTCTCCCTTCTCCGCCTCTGCATGAAGACAGCACTCTCCCACACACAGCCCCCGCGTCCTCGCCGGCACAGGGAGAGGAGTGCTGTCCGGATACACGTGTGTAGCAGACTCGGGTGCGAAGCATACTGTCAGTTGTATGCTGGGGCAGGGGGCGCAGTTGCATGTCTCTTGGCACACTCGTGTGCATTGAAGTTCCCTGACCGGGAGTGTTCAGAGAGTTACCACTGTGCACTTCCCTGGGAGAGAATCTTGGTGAAGGGTTCAAGGGCAGAGAATTGCCAATGAAATTTCTGGATGCTAGGCATTGTGAAAGTAGGTAAACTTCTTTCCTGGGTAGGTCCTAGGAGCGTTCGTGAGACGAAATTGTTTTTCTCTGCAAGAAGCGTACTGCTGGTCACCTCCTGGAGCAGATTTAAACTTCAGCTCTCACGGAGAACATGCACGTCGGTGGATGGCTGTTGGTACATTGACTTACCTCAGGGAAGGGCGCATGTGCTTGAATGTTATCCCAGGAGGAGTGCTCGGCGAGTTACTTGTGTGATCAATGCAATTCTTCCCCGGAAAGGAGTACGCGTTTCAAAGAATGAAAGTGCAGCGGAAACTTCGTGGAAGCCAGGTGTTGTGGACGTTTGAAAACTGCCTCTACCGTTCGCTCTAAATAGTCTCTTTATGGAGGAGAAGAACCTGCTCATTCCATCAAGCGCCATACTGCCGGGTATGAGCTGGAGCAGGGGCAAACAGAACGGAACATACAGCACGTTGGAAACACGCTGAAGTGTTGCGAAGGTAAGTGCAGATGAACCTTCTGCGAGAGAAGGCATTGTGCAATTTGGAATCAGGCATTCTCGTGTAGCTCTCATCAGTCTTGCCGAAGAGAAGCAGCTGCTTTTCCCTCCCAGCAAGATGGTGCGGGATACGAATGGGAGCAGGGGCAAGCTCACTGACAACACGCACGCAGTTCAATGGACATGGGCTTACTCTTCGGAAGTACACAGGCGTATCAAGGTTCCCTCTGCTCGAATGTTCAGATGGAGAAAGATCCAGGTGGGGAGTCTCCATGTGGGTCCTTTGTCCAGGGGTATCTTGAGGATAGCATTTTGTCCAGGACTTGGTAGATGGAAATACTTTTTCAGTGTTAATGAGTGTTATTGACGAACGAATGCAGTCCCTCCAGTCATGGGCAAAAAGGGCGTTCCCTTCATGAAGTTGCCTAGGCCTGGTGAAAGCTTAACTAGAGTATCCCACAACAAGGGCAGGAAGAAAGCTAAGCAGACTAGGTCAGCTGTTCTGTTTCAGCTTAACTTCTCAGACTCCATCTTTCAGGCCACACTTTTCTGGCTTCAGATCTTACCTGGGTTTCCCAACGTGCTAGGATGGACTTTTCATCAGTCACACTATGGGAGTAAATGCTTTTAAGGATAAGAAATGTAGAATTATTTAGTCCTTGAACTCGTTGTTCCCAGTGTGTAAGTAGATGCTACTTGGAATGTAAGCACCTCTGTGTAGGTGGTAAACTGGCTTTACCCTAACGACTGACAGGCAAGCACTTTGGCCACAAGGATCATGGGAATACTAGCTTCAGGACACAAATAACAAAGCTCTTTTCCAGTTAATAAATAACAGGGGCTGCATACAAACCTTTTAAAAGTGTGTGTCTATTCTTTAATTTTGTATGTTGCTCAGTTATGAAGAGGCAAGAAAACACAAAATCTTAGTTTTAGGGGTAGCTTATGGGCTCAGTGATTTTTGTTTGTTGGTTAGCTAACTTGTTTGTTTTTGTCTTATCTAAGCCTAGGAGAATATCTAGGAGGATTAAAAAAAAATCCTGCAACTAGGCTGGCGGGGTGCCTCATGCCTGTGATCCTAGAACTCTGGGAGGCAGAGGTGGGTGGATTGCCCTTAGCTCACAGGTTGGAGAACAGCCTGACCAAGAATGAGAACCCTGTCTCTAAAAATAGCCAGGTGTCATGGTGGGCACCTATAATCCCAGTGGCTTCCAGAGGCTGAGGCAGTGGGATGCCCACAACCCAAGTCTGAGGTTGTAGTGAGCTACGACAACATTCCCTTACCCGAAATCAAAGCAGCTTTAAAGCCAGCTGTAACCGGTCAACCCCCCTCCTTCCTCCACTTACAGATGTCCTGCCTTTCCAGGCCAAACTCATGTACACCTTCCACATATGGATTGATGATTTTATATGTCATTCCTGTCTTCCTAAAATGTGAGAAGCCAAGCTGTAACCCAACTGTGGCGGGACCACTTGCAGGACTCAGAACCAACTGCACTAAATTATAGAGTTTTGAGGTTCTTTGACTAGTCAGTTATTGTCACATCCATCTGTCTGTGAGAACATTTTCTTTTACATTTTGTCTTTTTTATTCACATCTTTTTGGTGGTGGTGCATATGGTTATCTCTGTACACTCCAAATGGGCATAAGCCAGAGTTAATTTATTTTACACCTGTGAGGGAACAGCACTTACTGCTGTTATAACAAGGCCTTACAGTATTCTTTTTTAAATAATACTGCTTTGACTTTCCACCTAAAGGGCATACAACCCTTTAAAGAAATGCTTGTATCGAGGAACCAGGAGTTTTGGTTTGGTTTGGTTTTAAATCATTTAACTGATCATCAACCCTCACTATCATCTCTCCCTGCCCCCCAAACAGTTGATCTCTGTTGAAGATCTCACATAGTTTATCTGTGAAGGTTTTATGCTGACTGTATCTAAGATAATGAGCATCATGCATTGTTTTTCAAGGCTAAAATTGTATATGTCAGTATTAGTATATGTCCCTTCTTATCTGAATGTAGTGGGCCACACAAAAGCTGATCTCAAGTTTCCACAGTATAGACCAGTGCCTATTGCCCCCGCCCCCCCTCCCAGGGATAGTGTCTTCATCTAAGCCATCATCACCACCATCACCATCATAAGTACAATATGTCCCAGAAAGTGTAGAGAGTTGCAAAGAGTAACTTGTGGATAATGCTGACATTGAATGATATATCTCAATCAGTGAATGAGCATCTGACCAGAAAGCACTGCGAAAGGAAGAGAGGTTTTAGTTCTTTTCCTAAAGTTTATCTGTCTGTCCCAGATAATTTTTGTTTCCCTTTGACATGTTATTTTCCTCATAAGCAATGTTTTAATGGGTCCATATGCCCATAATCTGACTATGGAGAGGAGACTTGGTGACCTGTCCTGCCGCGGTTGACTCTACTCTTTGTCTGGTGGCATAGTATGGTGTGTAGGGGGGATATGAACTTTATGAGACTCAGAATTCAAACCCCAGTGACATGTACGTTAGCAACATGAACTCTGTTGAGTCACATCACCCTCACTGAACCCCTTCATCAACTTGTGTCCTCTTTTATTTTCTTTTGGCTTTCTGGACAAGGCCTCACTCTGTTTTCCACGCTACAGTGCTGTGGCATCATAAAAGCTCCCTGAAACCTCAAACCCCTGGCCTCAAGTGATCCTCTCATTACCAAAGGGAGAGAGTTTGGCCACCTGTCACTGTCAGTCAGATGCAGAGATGAGGATTAGGCCCACCAAACTTTACTTGCCAGAAAGCCAGCAATTCTGGAGAATGGTGAGGTGAGAGTAGCCTCTCAAAGACTGTTCTGCCTCAGGTACAATTCTCATAATTTTTTTTTTAATAGAGTCTCATTTTATCACCCTTGGTAAAGGGTCACAGCTCACAGCAACCTCTAATTCCTGGGCTTAGGCGATTCTCTTGCCTTAGCTTCGCGAGTAGCTGGGACTACAGGTGCCTGCCACAATGCCCGTCTATTTTTTTTTTTTTTCTCTTGCAGTTTTTGCCAGGTCTGGGTTTGAACCCATCACCTCCAGCATATGGTGCCAGTGCCCTACTCTGTTGAGCCACAGGTGCCACTTCTATTTTTTTTGTTCAGTTTTGCTGGGGCCAAGTTTGAACCTGCCACCGTTGGTATATGGAGCCAGTGCCCTACCCACTGAGCCACATGCACCGCCCCTGACTCTAAGTTTTCTTGTTTTGGTCTCATTAATAATCTCCATTCTTCTTCCTGGGGTATAACTATAGTTAACAATAGATGTGGTATAGGAACCTTGAGATCAATTGTTGTCTTGTCAGTAAATGTTATTGCGGTCTTATTTATATTTCAGGTGGATCCTCTGGATTAAGATCTACCAGTACTTGGCCTTTTAATTTGTTACCAGGTCTTTTAATTTTTTTTGTTCTGCTTTAGCTACAATAAAAATTGCTGCCTGCCCTTTCAGCCAAGTGGCCTTGACACTAGTGTCAGCCAAGAGTCTCTGTATGGGAACTGAACAGGGTGTCCAGGCTTACCAGTCACTACTCTCTAAACCTACTTTACTAGACCTACATCTAAATTCCCTTCTGATGGCCAGCCTACTGCAAAGGATGGCCAGTCTATCTCACACAGCTTTCTCAACCTTTTAAGGGTTGTAGTAACTCCATAGTCCACTACAAAGCCTTTTAGAAAAAATTCTGAATCATTAACCCTAGGGGAATTTCCTTAGATGGTGCAGAATCCATCCCTGCAACGCAGACAAATAAGGGGGAGTGCTAAAGATCTCTCAGGTGCCCACTTGGCCACAACTCTCCTGAAGCTTTAGGAGTATCTTAGCTAAGGTGCCCCAGGCCTGATTGCCCCTGTGTAGCAAGTCACTTATGCCTTATCACATCTCCACGGAACTGCAGTTTGGGGCCCAATCGGGCTCCGTAGCTATGACCAGTCATGAAACTATACAGGCACTCACTCTTTCACACATCACTTATTTGCAGAGGCTAAACAATTCGCTAGTAAACTTGTCGACACATACACTTCCATATGAGACATAAATCAACAGGAATCATTTCCCCTCAGTGAGAATTAGATAAAAGTATCAGTATATTGGGTTGGTGCCTACAGTTCAGTGGCTAGGGTGCACACACTGGAGCTGGTGGGTTCGAATCCAGCCTGGGCCTGACAAACAACAATGATAACTACAACCGGGCATTGTGGCTGGTGTGTGTAGTCCCAGCTACTTGGGAGGCTGAGGCAAGAGAATCACTTAAGCCCAAGAGTTTGAAGTTGCTCTGAGCTGTGATGCCATGGGACTCTACCCAGGGCGACAGCTTGAGACTCTGTCTCAAAATTAAAAGAATATATACAGGCAAAATAGGCTTGGCACCCATAGCACAGTGGTTACAACACTAGCCATATGCAGGTTCGAACCTTGCCAGGGCCAGCTAAACAGCAATGACAACTTCAATAAGAAAATAACTGGGCATTGTGGTGGGCACCTGTAGTCCCAGCTACTTGGGAAGCTAAGGCAAGAGAATCACTTAAGCCCAAGAGTTGTTGTTGTGAACTGTAACACCACAGCACTGTACCGAAGGTGACAGAGTAAGATTTTGTCAGAAAGAAAGGAAGGAAGGAAGGAAGGAAGGAAACATAGGCCAAATATTTGAAGAGAAATTTCCCAAAAGATGGATAAATGGCCAATAACCCATGAAAAAATGCTCAATATCATTAGTCAAAGAAACACTCATTTAACCCACAATGAGAAACTACATATGTATCCATCAAAAAGGCTAAACTTAGGGTGGCGCCTGTGGCTCGGTGAGTAGGGTGCCAGCCTCATATACCAAGGGTGGCGGGTTCAAACCTGCCCCTGGCTGAACTGCAAAACAAACAAAAAAAATACCTGGGCGTTGTGACGGGTGCCTGTAGTCCCAGCTACTCGGGAGGCTGAGGAAAGAGAATCGCCTAAGCCCAGGAGTTGGAGGTTGCTGTGAGCTGTGTGAGGCCACGGCACTCTACTGAGGGCAATAAAGTGAGACTCTGTCTCTACAAAAATAAAAAAAAGGCTAAACTTAAGTTGATAAAAAAAATAACAAATGATAGCAACTAACTCTTTGTTGGTGGAATGCAGTCTGATAATTTCTTATAAAACTAAATGTTTACCCTATGACCCAATAATTCCATTTCTATATACTGACCCCAAGTAAATAAAAACATATGTTGACAAAAGTAAATAAAAACATATATATAGGTTTTTTTCATAATAGCATCTTATTCATAATAGCCCCATGCCTGAAACAGCCCATGAGGCCAGAAACAGGAAAATGGATAAGCACACTATGGTATAAGGGAATATCATTCTGTGTCAAAAGATGCTATAGACTTATGCAGCAACACAGATGAATCTCAAAAACATTATGCCTAAGAAAAAAAGCTATTAGACTACACACTTCATGATTCCATTTATATAAATTTAAAAGTAGGTAAAAGCAGGCCAGGAATGGTGGTTCATGCCTGTAATCTCTCAGGTGGCACCTTGGCACTGAGGAAGCCAAGGTGGGTAGATTGCCTGACCTCACAGGTTTGAGACCAGCCTGAGCCAGAGTGAGACCCCTGTCTCTAAAAACAGTAGGGTGTTGTAGTGAGTGCTTGTCATCTTAGCTACTCGGGAGGCTGAGGCAAAAGAATCACTTAAGCCCAGGAGTTTGAGGTTGCTATGGGCTGTGAGGCCACAGCACTCTACCAGGGGCAACAAAGTGAGACTCTGTCTTGAAAAATAAAAAATAAAAATAAAACAAAACTAGGTAAAGAGTAACATATGGTAGGGAAAAAAATTTAAAAAGTGATTTACCTCTGTGGGGTTGGGAGTGTAGGAACTGACTAGGCACCTTATCCTGAGATGATGGCAGGATGGTAGGAGTCTACAACAGTGCATGTCAAACTCAAAATCCAGTAAATATATTCTATGTAAATTTTATAACAAAGAAAAAAACTAGACAAGTTTGAACTAAGCAATTTTCTCTGTAGCACATTAAGAAAAAGTGAAGAATGAATGGAAGAAACATTCAAATGGTAGACTCTGGTGATGAGTATTCAGCTCTTAAATTCTTTCAACCTTGCTGTACTATCTGGAAGTTTTTGTAGTAATGTATCAGGAAGAAAGACAAGTGAGTCGGGGTCAGCATCACAAGAGAACACACAGACCACAGCTCCAGGCACTGGTTGCCTCAGGTTGTGACAGCATCAGGCAGTGACTTGGCTGTCTCTATGCCTTCGGGAAGGTTAATATAAAATCCCAGGATGTCTCCCTGTCTATAGCCAGAAGAGTAGTGTTTCCCAATGGACTGGTGGAACTTACTTCCCTTTTTGTTCTGCCAGGGATAGCTAAATTTATCATAACCTAAGGGAGCTTGAAGATTACCTGTCCCAATAAAAAGATATATAGGAAGTCATGAATACAAGGCAATTCTGGTTTGCTGATGGAAAAAAGATTCTACTCCCTTTTTATTTATTGTCCATTTTGTAAAGTTGCTTACAAACGCTTTCTTTACAAGCAAAGAATTGCAAAAATATTCCAAGAACTGCAAACAAATTAAACCCTTGGGAACTGAATTTTATGCCCACAGTCTAATAAACCAAATAATCTTGAAGACTTAGCTAGATGGCTGATACCACCACATCTGTTGTGATGCTCATACTATGGCCCCAGCTTACCTAAGGGCTGGGACCAACCCAGTCTGGCAGCAGTATGTGGTGGCATCTCATCCACGGTGATTTCGACATACCAGGCACCTTTCTGTACCCCATGAGAGGCCCGCACCATAGAGTAACCTTCTCTCCAGCCATAGTCAGCTGGTTATCAGAGATCTTTAACTGGGGAGCTGCAGTGACAGAAATTAAAACAGCTGCAATTATTGAGATTGGAAACTGCCACAAAAAGCATGGGGCCTTTTACTCCAGTAAAACAAAAACAAAAATACTGAGCTTGTAGTCCTAGCTATTCAGGAGGCTGGGACAGGAGATTGAGTACTACAGCCTGGGTGACAGAAACTCTGTCTCTCAAATAAACAAACAACAACAAATATTGACATATTAGTTCAGGAGTTCAAAAATCTCAACTCAGGATGGGCGCCCATAGCTCAGTGCTTAGGGAGCCAGCCACATGCTCCAGGGATGGTGGGTTTGAATATGTCCCGGGCCTGGTAAACAACAACAAAAAATAGTCAGGCGTTGTGGTGGGCACCTGTAGTCCCAGTTACTTGGGAGGCTGGGACAACACAATATCTTGAGCCCAAGAGTTTGAGTTTGCTGTGAGCTATGATGCCAATGTCTCAAAAAACAAACAAACGAAAACAACAACAACAACAACAAAAACTCTACAGAAACCCAGGTTCAGTGGCTTATGCCTATAATCCTAAAACTCTGGGAGGCCAAGTCAGAGGATTGCTTGAGCTTCAGAGTTTGAAACCACCCTGAGTAGGAGTGAGACTCCATCTCTACTAAAAATAGAAAAATCAGCCTGATGTTCTGGCAGGCACCTGTGGTCTCAGCTACTTGGGAGGCTGAAGCAAGAGGATAATTGCTTGAACACAGGAGTTTTGAGGGTTCTGTGAGCTATGATGATGCCGCAGCACTCTAACCTGGGGTAAAAGAGTGACAATTTGTCAAAAAAAAAAAAAAAAAAAGAAGGCTTGGCGCCTGTGGCTCAACGGGCTAAGGTGCCAGCCACGTACACCTGAGCTGGTGGGTTTGAATCCAGCCCAGGCCCGCCAGACAACAATGAGGGCTGCAACCAAAAAAATGGCCAGGCGTTGTGGCTGGTGCCTGAAGTCCCAGCTACTTGGGAGGTGGAGGCAAGAGACTCGCTTGAGCCCAGGAATTAGAGGTTGCTGTGAGCTGTGATGCCACAGCACTCTATCTAGGGTGACAGCTTGAGGCTCTGTCTCAAAAAAAAAAAAAAGTAAGTTTCTAAAACTATATATATGTATATAAAATGGCTAGAACTTATAGGAAGAGACAGAGAAGGAAATTATTTCTTCCACATTCTGGCTGTTGTTGTAGTGGTAAGAGACTGAGATGTATGTCTAATTCTAGACTGACAATGACAGCAGTTCAAAGCAACCCTGAACTGACGTGACCTAGAATACCTTACATACCTCCATCATGTATGGTCAACAAAACCTGTTCATACAAGCAGACTCTGTGGAAGTCTCCAGGAATAGGTTTTCCTGCCCACCAGTCCAGTTCAAGCTTCTCAGGGTTGGGGGCGTGGCAATCAGGCTAAGCTAGAATATACCAATAGCCATCTTTGTTAAATGGGTGCTCCAAGGGATAGCCATGAGATGGCAGATGCTGAGCAGGGAACAAAGGATCACTGCAGAAAGGAAAAAATAAAATCAAGAAACTAAACCCCCTTCTAGTTCAACTGCATTTAATTGTGTAAGAAAGGACTCCTATTAAATTTCAATTGGAACACCCAGAACTTCACAACACTTTTTATTACTCAAATAAATCATTCTGCCCTCTGCAGGCAAAATGGGGAAATGAGAAGGATTAGCTTTATTTGGCAAAGCAATTTTGGTTAAATTACTTCCATTTGGCAGGGATCTTCCTGGTGGTTTCTGAGAAAGAAAGAATTGGAGAAGAAGAACGAAAGTGATTTCCTGTAGTATATTTATTATTATAGATTAATGAACAGAAACTCAGAGAGAGGAACACTTACTGTCTGTTACTTTCCCTAAAGAAGTGACCTGGATGTCAACATCTCAGTATTTATTAAGCAAAGGGAAGTGAAGACACATGAAAGGGAGAAGAAGAGAATTGAGTAAAAGATCTAACATTCAAAATTGATTTCACTCCTTCTCCCCCACCTATCTTTTCTCAAGATGCTTTAACCTAACTTTTACTCCTCAGACTTAACACCAGAGGATGCTACCAGACTGAGGTACATTTCTGTAGAAACAAGCTCATAAAATGAATACCTAGCCTGGGGTTATTTCGGGCCTCAAATTGCATTGATTTTCAGGCAGCACCTGTGGCTCAAAGGAGTAGGGTACTGGTCCCATATTGCCGGAGGTGGTGGCTTCAAACCCAGCCCCAGCCAAAAACTGCAAAAAAAAAAAAAAACCCCAAAATCATTGATTTTCAAATGGCGTGCTATGGCACACTGTTGGGCACAAGATCTTAGGCATGCCACAAAAAATTTTGAAGATCATTAATTAAATTATTGTCAAAAAAATTCAAAGCACAGTAAGTATAATCATTTTGTTCTTTTTTCTTTGATCAACATAATTGAAGTGTGCCTCAGAAATCTAAATATAAATTTAAGAATGCTACTGTACAATGTCAGATGTTCAGACAAAGTAGTTCCTGATGTTGCCTGATGGGAATTTGCCATCTCATTATTTAATCACCTCAAATATGAAAAAATTGGAACCTCAAAATAGTTTTAATTAAGCATTAGGTGTCATGATATAGGTGATAATGTATGCCTAGAAATGTGGACATTACAATTCAGTAAAATTTCATAAACATTCACAGAATTGACTTTGTTAAGAAAGAACATTTTCTTTTGTATTTTTTTTATTAAATCATAACTTTGTACATTGATACATTGACAGGGTTCAGGGTAATGCATACAGCATGAAATGCTTACATTGAACTAAGCAATACATTACAATTATACTCATTTCTTAATAGTTTTGAAATGTACTATTGTATCATGTATATTAGGGGAGGTCCACCCAAATACCCTGCCTTCTCCCGCATCACCCCTCCCCTACCCTCTCTCTCTCTCTCTCCTCTTCCCTTCTACGTTCTGGACTATATTTGTGTTTTACCAGTAATATGAATGTGAATGGGGATTATATATTGATTTCATAGTAGTATTGAGTACATTGGATACTAGTTTTTCCATTCTTGAGATACTTCACTAAGAAGAATATGTTCCAGCTCCATCTAGATAAACATAAAAGATGTGAAGTCTCGGGCGGTGCCTGTGGCTCATCATGTAGGGTGCTGGCCCCATACACTGAAGGTGGCAGGTTCAAACCCAGCCTTGGCCGACTTGCAAAACAGAAAAATAGCCCGGCATTGCAGTGGGCGCCTGTAGTCCCAGCTACTCAGGAGGCTGAGGCAAGAGAATTGCCTAAGCCCAGGAGTTGGAGGTTGCTGTGAGCTGTGCGACACCGTGACACTCTACCGAGAGTGATAAAAGTGAGACTCTGTCTCTACAAAAAAAAAAAAAAAAAAAAAAAAAAAGATGTGAAGTCTCCATATTTTTTTTGGTGGCATAGTATTCCATGGGGTACATATACCACAATTTCTTAGTCTATTCATGGGTCGATGGGCACTTGGGCTGTTTCCATCTCTTGGCTATTATGAATTGGGCTGCAATAAAAATTCTGGTGCAAATATCTTTGTTGTAAAATAATTATTATTATTTTTGACATGGAGCCTTAAGCTGTCACCGTAGGTAGAGTGCTGTGGCATCACAGCTCATAGCAAACTCCAACTCCTGGGCTCAAGCAAGTCTAAGATGTGATGGAGTAGGTTCCATGGGCTGATGAGGATGAAATGTTCTGTAGATGTCTGTTAAATCCAAATGTTGAATGGTTAAGTTTAAATCTAAAATTTCTTTGCTTAGCTTCTTACTGGAGGATCTCTCCAACACTGCTAAAGGAGTGTTAAAATCTCCAACTACTACAGAGCTAGAGGAAATCAAGTTGCTCATGTCTGTTAGAGTCTCTCTTATCAATTGAGGAGCATTCTGGTTGGGTGCATAAATATTAATAATTGAAATCTCATCATATATTACCCTTAACAAATATGAAGTGTCCATCCTTATCCTTCCTTACTTTTATTGATTTAAAGCCTATTTTATCTGGGAATAAAATTGCAGCACCTGCTATTTTCTGCTTTGCATTTTCCTGGAATATAGATGACCATTCCTTTACCCTGAGTCTATATTTATCTTTTAAAGTTAGCTGAGATTCTTGTATGCAGCAGACAGACAACCTGTGCCTCTTTAGAGGACAATTTAAACCATACACATGGAGAATATTTTTCTTTTCTTTTCTTTTTTTCTTTTTTTTGAGACAGAGCCTCAAGCTGTCACCCTGGAGAGAGTGCCGTGACATCACAGCTCACAGCAATCTCCAATTCCTGGGCTCAAGCGAGTCTCCTGCCTCTGCCTCCCAAGTAGCTGGGACAGCAGGTGCCCGTCACAAAGCCCAGCCCTTTTTTTTAGTTGCAGCTGTCGTTGTTTGGCGGGCCCAGGCTGGATTCGAACCTGCCAGCTCAGGTGTATGTGGCTGGCGCCTTAGCCCATTGAGCCACAGGCACCGAGCCACACATTGAGAATATTGATAAGAATTTTGGGTATCAAGTTTTTTGGTAGTCCAGTGGACATTTTTAATTCTTTTTGCCAGCGTGGAAGTTGGAATTTAATCAAAAGTTTCTGAATGAGTTTACTTTTGTGGTGGAGGATTGCTCTGGTCATTATGGAGGATAGGTCTGAGAATATTCTGGAGAGCTGGTTTAGTTATGGCAAATTACTTCAAAATGTAGATGTCATTAAAGTATTTAATTTCTCCATCGTAAACAAAAAACTCAGTTTAGCTGGATACAGGATCCTGGGTTGAAAGTTATTTTGTTTTAGGAGATTAAAATTTGATGACCACCCTCTTCTAGCTTGAAAGATTTCAGCAGAGAGATCTGCAGTCAGTCTAATATTCTTCCCCTTGTAGGTTATGGTTTTCTTACATCTGGCTGCATTCCAAATTTAATGTGCCTGTGGGGTGTCTTATTCAGGTTGAGTCATGCTGGGGTTCTGAAACTGTCTGCTATCTGAATTTCAGAATCTCTTGGCATGTCTGGAAAGTTCTCTTTCATAATCTCATGAAGAAGAGCCTCTGTGCCTTGCCAAGCCACTTAATTGCCTCAGGGAGCCTTAGAAGGCGAATATTGGTTTTCTTCAAATTATCTCAGAGCTCTCTGAGAGAATGATCCATTTTGGCTCTCCATTTCTCTTCCTCTTTGAGAGTTTGGGCATGTTTGAAAGCTTTGTCTTCAATGTCAGGAATCATTTCTTCTGCTTGCTCCATTCTGTTACTGAAGGATTCTACTGTATTTCTCAGATATTTGAGGGCTGCAAATTCTTTTCTCAATGTGTCAAAATCTTTGATGATTTTGTCTTTGAATTTGTTGAGTTCTTGAGACAACTTTTGAAATGCTCCTTGAATTTCTAATTCCAACTTTATGTCTATTCTCTTGATATTATGTACAATCTAAATTCTGAATTTGGTGTGTCACATCTCAGCCATTTGTTTATGAATGGGATCTTCAGTTGTGTCTGCCAAATTGTTCCTTGGGGAGGTTGATCTACTCTGGTTATTCATGTTACTGGAGTTTTTCTGCTGCTTCCACCTCATGATTATGTTACAACATTTGACTAGATGAACAGATAAGGAGAAGTTGGGTTGGGGGCTCCAGGAGTATTGATTGGATAGTCCTTTGCCCCAAAGCTGGGACTGGTGTCTGTACCTTTTCCCCTAGAGCTTTTCCAAGGACCTGTACAGTGCTATAGCCTGAGACACTGGGGACCTGCTTGGTGTGGTGGTGCTAAGTAGCTCTGTCTTATTTTTAGCTAGTCTCTGTCTTATCCTAGTGAATCAATTACTCTGGGTTGGAGCCTCAGCTGTGGAGAAATACACGCAAGTAAGTCACCTCGCTCCCCACAGGCAACAATTGGAAAGGAAAATCAAACCTTCCCACATCCACACACCCCGGGATCCACTTTTGATCGTCCTTGGGTGATTGGCCCAGTTCAAGAGGTCCAAATCAATTGTCTCAGTCAGCACCGGTCTCAGGTGGGAGAGTTCAAAAGGTCTCTGGCAACTAGATAGCAGGGTCTGCTGGCAGCTCAAGTATGACTCACTCCTGTGCTCCGTGAGCTCAGAAGGACCCACACATCAAATAAATTAGTCTGGGAAGGTTGATGCCTCCTTCCCTACCTTGCACCTCTGTCACACTCTGTCACTTGTAACCCCACAGGGCTGTGAACCAGTTCCCTCCAATGAGCAGATGCTCCAGGGGTTTGTACCTGCCTGAGTCACAGGGAGATCTATGTCTCCCCAGCCAGGCACCACTCTCTGCCACTATTTGTCAGGGGGAGGTGAGGCCTGACAACTTTGGGTGCTTAATAGGGGCTGGGGTGGTTCAATCAGTTCCAGCCTGGCCCTTGATTGATGTTGCTGACAAAACAGAACAACTTTGAAGAATTTGTTTCTGTCCCAGCTATATTCCTCTGCAGCTCAGATGCTGAGCAACTTTGCTCTGTCTGTGCCGCTGCCCAGTCTTGGCTGAAGTTCATGTTACGGTGGATGTGGTCAGAACTTTCACTTAGTTGTCAGTTCCAGCCTCTGCCTGCCTGCCTTTGTCTCAGCTATCCTCCCTGAGGATCAGGTGTGTGCTTCTTAGAATGTTTTGGGAAGTATTTCTTCTTTTTCCATGCTTTGGAAAACATTGTATAATATAGGTACTAATTCCTCTTGAAAGTTTTGATAGAATTTGGATTGGAAGCCATCTGTTCCTAGACTTTTCTTTTGTGGGAGGTTTTGTATTGTTGATGCTATTTCAGTGATTGATATAGGTCTGTTTAAAATTTCTAATTCTTTCTAGTTGAGTCTAGGAAAGTGGTGTGCTTCCAGGTATTGGTCTATTTCCTTTAGATTTTCATATTTCTGGGAATAGAGAATTTTGTAGTAATCATTGAGGATTTTTAAAATTTCTGAAGTGTCTTGTTATTTCTCCTTTATCATTTCTGGTAGATGATATTAGAGATTTTTCTTTTCTATTTCTGGTTAGGTTGGCCAAAGATACATCACTTTTGTTAATCTTTTTTAAAAACCAACTTTTTGTTTTGTTGATCTGCTGAATGATTCTTTTGTTCTCAATTTCATTTAATTCTGCCCTAATTTTAGTTATTTCTTTTCTTCTTCTGGGTTTGGGGTTGGAATGTTCCTTTTCCAGGTGCTTGAGACGATCCATTAAGTTGTCGTCTTCTTCTTTTTCTGTTTTCTTAATGAAGGCTTCCAATGCTATAAATTTCCCTCTTAGAACTGCCTTTGCAGTATCCCACAGATTTTGATAATTTCTGTCTTCATTATCATTTTGGTCCAAAAATTTGGTGATTTCCTTCTTAATCTTGTCTTTGACCCAGCTATCATTCAGCCTAAAGATTATTTAGTTTCCATGATTTTGAGTATGAAGTTTCCTGTTGCTGTTGTGTTTAACTTTTATTCCATGGTGGTCTGAGAAGATAGAAGGAATAATTTCTATACTTTTAAACTTGCTGAGGTTAGACTTGTGTCCTAGGATATGATCTATTTTATAGGATGACCCGTGGGCTAATGAGAATATTCAGTTTTATTGGGGTGAAATGTTCTGTAGAGGTCTGTAAAGTCCATTTGTTCTAGGGTCAGGTTTAAGTCTAATATTTCTTTGTTTAGTTTCTTCTTTGAGAATCTATCCAAAACTGTCAAAGGGGTGTTAAAAATCTATTATAGTGCAGGAAGATATCAAGTTGGATATTAGTGTCTGCTTTATGAACTGAGGAGTATTCTGGTAGGGTACATAAGTTTTAATTATTGAAATCTCTTCATGTTGGGTATTTCTCTTGACAAATATGTAGTGACCTTACTTATCATTCTTTATCTGTGTTGGTTTAAGGTCAATTGTATCTGCTACTAAAATTGCAACCTCTGCTTTTTTCCTGGTTTTCCATTTGCCTGTATGGGCAACCTTCACCCTAAGTCTATTTTTATCCTTTAAGGTGAGATTCTTGTATACAGCAGATATCTAGTCTGAGTTTATGTATCCAGTCAGCCAGCCTGTGCCTCTTTAGAGGACAATTTAAACCGTTCACATTAATTGAGAGAATTGATAAACATGGGGCCCAAGGTTCAAGGCATTTATGAGAGTGGACCAATCCCTGAACCCCATAAGTTCCAGCTGGGAGACTGGGTATTTGTCAAAAGACATCAAAAAGAGACTCTGGAGCCGAGATGGAAAGGACCCTACATGGTAGTGTTAACCACCCCAACCGCTGTTAAAGTAGATGGCACTGCATCATGGATCCACCACAGCCACACCCCTCACAGACCCTTTCGCCATCAAAGAAGACTAAGTGCCCCAGTGGAAACTTCAACCGAACTACAACAACCCACTTAGACTGAAATTAAGGTGAGTCCTGGACAAGGAGCCATAATGTGGGTACTGTTACACTTCCTACCCCTGACCACCACCTCCAGCTGGGCGAACCCCCACGCCCCTGTTTCTGTAAAATGGCAGATATACAGCCCAGATACCAACAAAATACTGGCTGAAATAGTTGAAAGCCACCCCCCGAATACTTGGTCCACCCTACAGTTTGACTTATGTGATACCTTTTGGGAAGGCGACAGGCCCCCTGGCTGCGTTAGCTACTCAGGCCAAGACATAAGATCAACTTTTTACTATGCCTGCCCAGGCAGCAGGTAGGACAAGGCTCAAATAGCTAAATGTTGGGGTGCCAGTGACTATTATTGTGAGGCCTGGGGGTGTGAAACAACTGGTAACTTCAATTGGCAGCTAGAGAGGTCAGGTGAGTTAATCCAACTCCAAACAAATATGACCAGTACAGGTAAATGTTACCAGTCCACTGAAAGACTTCCAATCATGAAGCAGACATATGTATTCACCTCAGGCATAGCCACTTCACTATTACATTGTAACCCTATTCTCCTTGACTTCACCCAGGGAGGTAAACAGGCACAAGGGTAGGAATTCAGGAAAACCTGGGGCATCTATTTATATGATGAAGGGCATGACGCTGGGTGCCTAATCCAGGTGCAACACATGGAAATGTCCCTGCTGCAGGTGCAGCCGCCAGTTCTCATAGGACCAAACCCCATCCTCCCAGTACCCCCATCATGACTGGTGCCTCCAGCTCCACCCCAGCTTCCCCGAGTCCCTCCTATGACCCCAGGAGTAACAGTCACCCACCCTACTCCAGTGAGCCCCTCAAATAACCCAATGTGGAACCTGTTGACAAAACCCTTCCAGGTTATTAACGCCTTCCAACCAAACCTCACTGAATCCTGCTGGTTATGCTTGCAAGTTCAGCCCCCCATATTATGAGGGTATAGCCTTACAGAGCATGCCCTCAGCCAGCACAGACTCTAACACCTGTAGGTGGCAGCAAAGGGGACCCTGTATCATGCTACAGTCCATAACTGGGACTGGTACCTGCATAGGCCAACCTACCACCTTGACTTCCCACCTCTGTAACCAAACTTTCAATTGGAATAAGACTGGATACCTAGTACCCCCCAATAACACTTGGTGGGCTTGCTCTACAGGCCTAACCCTGTGTGTGCATGGAGCGGCCTTAAACCTGTCCAAGGATTTCTGTGTGCTGGTGCAGCTTATACCTTGTTTTACTTACTACACAGGAGAGGCCCTGTACCAGAAACTGGATACCAGACCAAAACGGGAAGCCATAATAGCAGTAACCCTAGCTGTGGTAATAGGTCTCGGCCAGGCCGGAGCCGGGACTGGGGTCTCCTCCCTAATCATTCAAGATAAAAACTACAGAGCCCTAAGAGCAGCCATAGACCTAGATATAGAAAGAATTGAAAAATCCATTTCCCACCTACAGGACTCCCTTACTTCCCTCTCAGAGGTCATGCTCCAGAATAAGTGAGGCTTGGATTTACTTTTCCTACAGCAGGGCAGATTATGCGTAGCTCTTGGGGAAGAATGTTATTTCTATGTTGACCACTCCAAAGTTGTTAAAGAAGCTATGTCTTTAATCAGAGAAGGATTACATAAAAGAAAACTAGAAAAGGAATGATCTCAAAACTGGTATGAATCCCTTTTTAACTGACCACCTTGGCTCACGAACTTAGTTTCTGCCCTAGCCGGACCTATAACTCTTCTCCTATTTCTCCTCCTTGTAAGCCACTGCATCATTAATAGATTCTTAGCCTTTATTAGAAAACAAATAGGAGCAGTACAATTACTTGTCTTACAAAGTCAGTACAAGCCACTATCCACAGAAGAAAGCTATGCAACCCCAGCCTCATGATTCAGTCTGGATAGTTACAAGATAAGGGGGGAATGAAAGAATAGAAGTAATTCCAGCTTGTAAGAAGCCACCATCTTAGAGTTCCTTTGTTCCGGAGAATAGCCTACCGTCTCAGAGCTCCTTTGTCCTCATTCCTAGCCTATCAGGGCTAAGCAGGGCACTTGCCCCATCAGGTGACCCAAGCCGAGATTATCCATTCATTGCAGGCCTGACCAATGAGCACCAAGGAGCATTTAAAATAACCAATCATACTCCCCGCACTCCTGAAGTCCTCCCTAACCCCCCCATTACCACAATAAAACCCCAGCAACCCAGAGATGGGGCCCTCAGAACGCTCCCACTATGTTAGGTACTCTGTAGGCCCTGGCTCGAGCTTGAATAAAGGCTCTTTTGCTTTTGCATTGAGTACGTCTCCCTGGTGGTCTTTGGGGATTATGTGATCTGGGCACTACAGCAGGCACCTATAGTCCCAGCTACTTGGGAGGCTGAGGCAAGAGAATTGCTTAATTCCAAGAGTTTGAGGTTGCTGTGAGCTGTGACGCCATGACACTCTACCAAGGGCAACATAGTGAGACTCTGCTTCAAAAAAAGGAAAAAAAAAAGGAAAAAAGAAAATATGATTGAGAGTTTGGAAAACAACAAACATACCTTAATATGATAAAGGGGGCTGCACAGTGGCTCTTGCCTGTAATCCCTGCACTCTGGGAGGCCTAGAAGGGTGGATTGCCTTAGCTCACAAGTTCAAGACCAGCCTGAAGTAGAGCATGACCTCCATCTCTAAAAATATCCTGGCATTGTGGCAGGCACCTATAGTCCCAACTTGTGCCCAAGAGTTTGCTGTAAGCTATGACATCACAGCACTCCACTGTGGGCAACAAAGTGAGACTTTGTCTCAAAAAAAAAAAAAAAAAAGAAAACTTGATAAAGTGGGAACAATAAAGGAAGAACAAAGGCAAGCAGGAATCCTGCCTATGTTTGTCTTGAATCATGGGGAAAGTAGGGAATAAATGAGAAAGGCCTAGTAGCAATATGAAATGGATTCTACTGCTGCTAGTAAGTGTATTCCCAGTGCTAGTTTTGGTCTGGTTGGCTTTCCTTTTTGCTGCCTTATAGTGGCCTTGTTAAGTGAAGTGAGTCCATATTTTAAACAAAATAATGTGATTTTTTCAACATAAAATAAAATTTCTTTATCAATAAAATATAGCTCATCAAACCTCTTTCTCACATAACGGATACTAAGAAACATCATTTGCCTTATTACCTATTTTTTATTCCCTCCTGAAGCTGCTGCACACACTGTGTGTGGGCTCCCTAGACAGGAACATCGACTATTTCCCAGTAGCAATGGGGCAACTTTGCCTACTGTGGCAGGAAACGAGGTAGAATTCCCATGTCTTCCAGAATATATCTTTTTGTAGGAAGAGAAAAATCATAGGTCTGCATTCCAGCAGCTCATAGGCTGTTTACACCAACTCTTTTGGTGAGGAGAAAGCCAGTCTCACAACACTGCCCAGAGAAAAGATGCCAATGTCAATGTTAACCATTAGGAAACATCGTTAAAGCAGATGAGAAACAGGCTGTAGACATTTTTATAAGCTCATAATACTCAACTTGGAGAAGCCCATAATACTTATCTTGGAGGTTTTGTTAAGTAGATCACAAGAAGCCTGAGAAACAGTGGCATTCATAGCCATTTTTAGAGACTGGTGAGGAAACATCTTTGTACTCAACAGAGTGTGTTTGTGAAGAGGAGGTTACATCTGGGGATCATTCAGAGCAAGGCCTTCCAGTGAACTTGTGGACCTGTTAGAGATAGAAGACTTTAGGCCAAGTAGTTGTGGGCTCATTGTCCAAATCTCTTCAGAATGGCAAAGAAAATACTCCCTTTTCATTCCAAGACACTCTGGGGACTAGACTTTGACAGAATGTTCTTCTGCTTAAATCTCCATAGCTGCAACAACACATTAGTTATCTTTATAGATCCCCCTCCCACCGGCCAAAAGGAAGCTCAGAAAGGTTGAGAAACTTGCACAGATGCACCATTGTTCAGTAAAGAAACTAGCATTTGACTCTGTTCTTTACGACACTGCCCTCTCACTCAAGCCTGGAAATGCAGATTTCAAGCAGAAATAGAAAAAAGGCTGTGCATATTGAATTGTCCCCAAATGAAGTCTCCTTGGTCTGTCTTTAGGACTACAGCAGGAATATTTTTCTTTGTAAACCAGAGTTGTGTTTTAAGGCATTGACCTACACGGTGAAAACAAGAAGGAGGTGAACAAATTCCTGGAAGTTTGCTTTCTGCCTTCATAGTATTATAGTTGTGTGTTTTCTATGAAGCCCTAGAAGAGGGATGGAATATAGACCAGAATATAACTGAAGTTCAAAGTTTTCCTGTTTGTACTGACATCTCATGACAGTGCTGTGTGACTGTATTCTGCATCGTCTTGGGAACTAAACATTTAATTTTACCAAGATTCAGATTGTTCACTCATGCGTTAATTGAACCAGAACTTACAAAGCACATGATAGATGCCAGGCACCATGCTAAGCACTTGAGAATACCAAGACTTGATCACAGAAGAATCATGGGGAAGAGAAGACTAGATTGGAAACTATTAACACAGCTCAACTTGATTGAACATAAAAGGACAAGAATTCACTGAGCTTTTGCCTTGGAGGTGGCCCGGGTACTCAGCAATGATGATATTACTTGCTTTGCATTTCTCTGGGTCATTTCACAATGACCACAGCTGGTGAGTATTCTTTTTTTTTTTTGTAGAGACAGAGTTTCACTCCATTGCCCTCAGTAGAGCGCTATGGAGTCACAGCTCACAGCAACCACCAGCTCTTGAGCTTAGGCAATTCTCTTGCCTCAGCCTCCCAAGTGGTTGGGACTACAGGCGCCCACCACAGCACCCAGCTATTTTTTGATGCAGTTCAGCTGGGGCTGGATTTGAACCTGCCACCCTCGGCATATGGGGCCGGCGCCCTACTCACTGAGCCATAAGCGCTGCCCAGCTGGTGAGTATTCTTGTTCAGATTTCAGACTTGAGGAAACTAAAGCCATAGAAGTATTTAAATTACCCAAGTTTCACAAAGTTCTAAGTAGTGAAATCAGGTTTTGGAAATACAATTTTTCAGATCTCAAAGCCAGAACAATACTATTCTGTGGACAAATAGCAAGAAGAGATTAATGCTGGTTCAGCGCCTGTAGCACAGTGGTTATGGTGCCAGCCACATACACCAAGGGTGGTGGGTTCAAACCCAGCCTGGACCAGCTAAACAATAACAAATGCAATAAAAAAGAGTTGGGCACTGTGGCAACCACCCGTGGTCCTAGCTACGGGGGAGACTGAGGCAAGAGAATCGCTTAAGCCCAAGAGTTTGAGGTTACTGTGAGCTGTGTCTACCAAGGGTAACATAGTTAGATTCTGTCTCAAAAAAAAGGAAAAAAAAAAAAGAGATTAATGCCAACAGTCAGTTGGTATTTGAGAAGACCTCACAGAATACCCAAGTTCACCATGAGACTTAGCCCATGAAAATAATGAATTACGAGAGACTTTGCAGTTGTCTGCAGGTTACATTCTTTTCAATTAATTCAACTTGCCAACCAAGTGTCCCCTGTTAACATCACTATGTGTATACTTCAGCTTATTCTCCTCTGTAGACTCATTAATACATGACTATATAAATAAGGAGGAAATTATACTGTCCATACTCTTTTGTAAACTGCCTATTTTACCTAATTTATTATATTTCTATTGAATACCAACTGACTACAAATTTAGTGGCTTAACACAACAACATATCTGTAGGCCAGAAGTACAAGCAGGCTGGACTGGATTCTCTGCATAGACGGACTCTCACAAGGCCAGGGTCAAGATTCAGGGCCAGTAGCACTCCTGCCCATGGGATCTTCCAAGAATCTGCTTCCACACAGTTTGGGGAAGAATCAGTTCTCTTTGTGACTGTAGGACTGAGGACTTTTCTATTCTTACTGAGTGCTGGCCAAGGACTACTTTCAGCTCTTGGAGGCTGCTCTTTGGTCTCTGGCAGTGACACCTCTATCTCAGTTACAGAGAGCCACCTGCACATGGAGGAGGTTCATGTGCCTAATTTTTCTAATTTTTTCTTTTGCTGTTAACCTGTTACCTTCTCCAGTTTGTAAAGGGCTCTTGCTCTTTAAAGAGCATTTCACAAGGACTAGGCATTATTCCTAGTGTCTTACAAACTCATCCTAACTGTGAAGTATAGGAGGTTAGTGCTATGTGCTCCCTATTCTGCTGCTGCACAGAACAATAACACTCAATCCTCACTTGTGTCTGCCTTAACCTAGAATCCATGGGCCTATCTTTAATGTGTAATGCTAACTGATGGAATTCTAGAGCACAGCATGACAACTGCCAGTTATCTCAGTAACTCATGAGTAAAATATTCTTATATTTTTAACCCTGTTTTTGCCAACTTCCAATGTCTTTTTCTTTTCCACATTCCAAGCATTCTTGTGTTACTTACTTTCTATTTAGAGAACTTTCTTTAGCCATTTTTTTCAAAGGTAGGTTTGCCAACAACAATGTCCCTTAGTTTTCCAACTATGACAACTGCAACAAAAAAATAGCCAGGCATTGTAGCGGGTGCCTGTAGTCCCAGCTACTTGGGAGGCTGAGGGAAGAGAATGGCTTGAGCCCAAGAATTTGAGGTTGCTGGGAGCAGTGATACCATGGCGACACAGTGAGACTGTCTCAAAAAAGAAAAAAAGAAAGAACAGAAAAAATTGTCAGTATGTTTCTTACAAATTTTAACTCTTGCTTAAATTTAAAACTATAGAAAGTCAGCCCAATATTTTGTTTCATTAACATACATATTTTAGGTTCTAACCTTTCAATTCAGAGACAATATAGAAAATAGAAAGGTTTCCAGTGTACAGGATAAGATATCCAATTGGATTGCTTTGGACATCCTCTGGGTGTATGCCTCATTTAGGGACCATTACTCTGAAAAAGGAGATCCAAGGCAGAAACATGGGCCTACTGTATACTGAAATTGTGACACTTGTTTTTCACTTATAGGACCCATTCTCTTAAGAAAGTAAAGCGACAGCTAAAGGTCAAAACAGTACCCTTTATACCAGTCATGGATGTCCAACCTTTTGGCTTCTCTGAGCCCCAAAAGAAGAACAGTTGTCTTGGGCCTCATATTAAATACATGAACACCAATAAAAGCTGATGAGTAAAAAAATAAAGTCCATTCACAAGTTTTGCAAACACCACAGATAAGTAAAAAAGTCCTCACGTAATAATCCACATGTGACCTGTGGACTGTGCCTTGGATGCCCCTGTATGTAGTATAAGTAGTTTTCATTGTTTTTTCATTGTTGTTTAGCAGGCTCTGGCCAGGTTGAAACTGAGCAACAGGTGCAGAGCCTAAATAGTTATAAATTTGTAAAAGCAGCACAGCCTCATTAATAATCATGCTCATGAAAACTGAAATAGTGAAGTTTTTCAACCATTAACATGGAAATAATTTTTATAATTGGAGAGTACAGAGGGAAAGTAGTCTTGTAGTGGACAATAATGTACCTAAAAAATTAGAAACCCTGCTATCCTATAACTCAAAAATATTAATCATATGTATATACCCAAGAGCAGTGACTCATGAACTTAATGGATATCAGCATCATATGGACACTATAAAACACAGATTGGTGAGACTTACTCTCAAGAGTTTCCCGTCAGGCTCAGTGCTGGAAGCACAGTGGTTATAGCAGTAAGGGTGGCGGGTTTGAATCTGGCCCGGACCAGCTAAACAACTGCAACAAAAAAAAACCAGGTGTTGTTGCGGAGCCTGTAGTCACAGCTACTTGGAAGGCTGAGGCAAGAGAATCACTTAAGCCCAAGAGTTTGAGGTTGCTGTGAGCTATGATGCCATGTATTCTACCAAGGGTGACACATAGTGAGACTCTCTCTCTCTCTCAAAAAAAAAAGTTTCCCTTCAGAGAAGCTTGGGATGATTACTGAAAATCTGCATTTCAGACAAGTTCACAGGGATTCTGAGGCTGCTGGTCACAGGTTCTTACTTTGAGAAGCTTTGCTCTTATATGGACTTAATCTGCATTTGTGCACAAAATATGACAAAGATATCAGGGTCTAAAAGTTTCTAGATCCCCACACAGACATCTGATCAACCCAGGAATGGCACCTAGGGGCCTGACCAAGTGCAATGCCTGGCCTGGCCTTCTTGTCGACCAACTGGAATGGATTGAGGGAGAACCCCTGGCCTGGGCCATTCCTCTTCCCCTTCCTCCACCTCTGGCAATGGAGCTGAGGGCAGAGGGAGGAGGTTAAAAAAAAAAAAAACAACTAAGTCCAATGCCCTTGGGGCATGACACTCCTGGGACACCCCACCTGCTGCTCGACAACATACTGTGCTGACTCAGTATATTACTCTGGACTTGTTTTATTATAAAGCTCAAACTCAAATATCAACCAAACATTAGGATGTTATAGATAATACCAAAAAGATGTTCATTTTCTTTAATCCATTTTTTTTTATTTATTAAATCATAGTTGCGTACATTAGTGCAATCATGGGGTACAATGTGTTGGCTTCATATACAATCTGAAATATTTTCATCAAACTGTTTAACACAGCCTTCAAGGCATTTTCTTAGTTATTATATGAAGACATTTGTATTCTGCATTTAGTAAGTTTCATCTGTACCCTGTGTGATCCCACCAATTACCGTCCCTCCACCCAACATCCCCCCTCCCCTCCCCTCCTTTGCCCCTTTCCCCATATTCTTGTGCTATAATTGGGTTATAGCCTTCATATGAAAGCTATAACTTAGCTTCGTAGTAGGGCTGAATACATTGGATACTTTTTCTTCCATTCTTGAGATACTTTGCTAAGAAGAATGTGTTCTAGCTCCATTCATGTAAACATGAAAGAGGTAAAGTCTTCATCAGAAAGTGACTATCTAAAGCCCACAACTGGCAAGATGAGACCAAAACATACTTTACCTGGGGCTACTTACAGCACATCAGGTTTGGTGGTGGTTTTTACTTTTCTTTCTCCTGATATCTTCATGGCTTTCCGCCCTCTTCCTGCAGAGCTATGTTCCTGGCTGTCCTAGTCCAAATGCAAACCTTTCATCCTCCAACATTTCTTATCTTCCTTCCCTGATTTGTTTTTCCTCTATTGCTTTGTCACCATCTTACTCACAATTATATTTTACTTGTTTATTGTCTACATTTTCCAGCTGAATAGGAGCTTCATGAGAATAAGGATTTTAAGCTGTTTTGTTTATTGTAGAATACCTCCATCTAGAACAGTGCCTGACACTTGGGAATATTATAGTTCTTGCGTGTTAAATGAATCGGATGACTAAATAAGTCTATGTAAGATGATTTTCTTACTGTAAGAAAGTTTGAAAGCCACCGTTTCAAATGGACATAATTGTATAGGTTCTTTGTGAACAATGATGTTAGGCCCATGTGAAAAAGACTGTGGTGAGATGCAAAATTAGTCTCCTTATACCTGTTAAGACCCTAGATTCCCTTTACAGAATTGCTGGCAACTGCATGGCCAGGGACAGCCTAGAGGTTGTGACTCAAGAAATGGTTCAAACACATGCTTTACCTTCTCCTACTCTAGATTGCTGTTATTTGAAGGGTTTCTGTAGCCTTTAGAACTTCACCATGTGTTGTGTGAGTATGAGGTCTGATAATTAAGTTGGTGAACTTGTCACTATACACTTACATAGGCAGCACTGTATAAACAACTCAGTAAGCTTTCATAACCTTGGTATATAAGTGTCTCATAGCTGTGTTTGTGTAGACATGTGGCAGTGTCTCACTGAGTGGCATTCATTATTGTTGAATGCTTTTGCATGCTGTAGTAAGAATGTCAGAGCTTAAAGTAGAGCAGCAAATAAACATTAAATTTTGTATTAAACTTGGCAAGAATGGAAGCGAGATTAGGGACATATTAGTCCAAGTTTATGGGGATAATTCCATGAAGAAAATGGCAGTGTACAAATGGATTAAACGTTTTTTCTAAGGGGCCAGAAAGTGTCATTGATGAAGAGAGGTCAGGGTGGCCAGTAATGAGTAGAACTGATGAAAATGTTGCAAAAATTTGTTGAAATGTGTGTCAAAATTGTCAGCTGACTATGAGAAGCATAGCAGACCAAATAAACATTGATATAAAAACAGGAAAATCTTAAATGAAAATCTTGGCATGGGAAAGGTGTGGCACTTACATCATAGCAATGCACCAGCTCACACAGCACAATCTGTGAGGGAGGTTTTAGCCAATAAACAAATGATTGTGTTGGAACACCATCCCTACTCACCTGATCTGGCCCCCAATGACTTTTTTCTTTACCCAAAGATAACAGAAGTATTGAAAGGAAGACATCTGTATGACATTCAGGACATCAAGGGTAATATGACATAGCTTTGATGGTCATTCCAGAAAAAGAGTTCCAAAATTGCTTTGAAGAGTGGACTAGGCACTGGCATTGGTGTGTAGCTTCCTAAGGGAGTACTTTAAAGGGGACTGTAGTGATATTTAGCAATGAGGTATGTAGCCCTTTTTCTAGGATGAGTTCATGAACTTAATTGTCAAACCTTTGTATGTGTATAACATTTATAGTATATATGAACTCTGTGTACGTATGTTTGTCTGATAGAAAGACAAACATCTCTTTCTATCAACCCAGAGCACACCTGAAATAAACCAGCATATAAATAAATAAAGGTGGGACTTAGGTTGAAATATAATATTTGAACTCTGAAATTCAGAAAATATAAATTAGAGATTATAAAATAATTCTTCAAGTATCTTCAAATTAGATTGAGTTAAAAAAAAGCAGAGGAGCTATTTAATTTATTTCTTAAACCCCCTGGGGCCTCACAGCATGCCTTGTACCTAGCAGGAGCTCATTTGACAGTCTGGGTAAAGCAGTAGCTTTGCCCTTCCATGGGAGGGAGAGATTTCCTTGGCTCCCCCTGCTCTCACATGCTTTCTTCTGGAATTCTTTAGAGTTTAGAGCTTCACACACTAGTTCTTAACTATGTTTCATATTGGATTATTAGATGCCATTTTCCAATAGTTTTTCTTACCCTTTTATATTGTAGAATCTGAGAGCGAAGGTATGTGGTTTATATCTGTTGTCTTGGATAATTATACACAACTTTGTTTCCTCCTTAGCAGCTCCACTGGAATTCTTTTTTACTTTACACTTAGAATATTATTTAGGATTCTTTTGCCTATTTAGGGGTTGAATTCCATTATAGCAAACTCTTTTAGATGAAGGAACCACACGCTTCTTTTCTCTGATCTTCCTTAAATTTGATTTTTAGTATAGGCCAGTATTTATCAAAGCATTTTCCTCCTTTCACTGAGTCAGAATCACCTGGAGTTGCTTATCAAAAATGCGGCCTCAGACTTACTGACTGGGTATTGCAGAACAACTGAATCAGCAGCTAGGAGTGGCATCTAGGAATATGTAAGGACTCATTAGCTTTCCCAGCGAACCTTGGGCTGTCAATATGGAAACCCTTGTCCCCTAGGGTATCTCATAGGATGGTGCAGTTCTTATGTCCATGGTACATCAGATGATCTGTTGCTCAGAATCGAGTCCTAAGTCTAGTCCCCTTATTGCTGCTTTATTTTGTAAGTGATGGAACCATATGTGCAGTGGATTAAGAAAAAGTAGTCCCTCCTCAGCTTTTAGCAAAGCAAAGTGGCTGGCAGTTGTCTAGATGCCCATTACTCATCACAGCTAAGTGCTGCCCTGATCCTTGTTTTCATACAAGTTAGGAGATTATACTTTTTTGTTGAGCTCACAATACCATTGCTCTCTGTGCAGCCTCATGGTTAAGTCTATAGGCATTAAGCCCAATTGCCTGGGTTTGAATCTCAGCTCCGCTGCTTACAACCTGAATTACTTAACCTCTCAGTGTCTCAATTTTCTAATCTGAAAATATAATAGTATTGACCTCAAAAAGCTATTATGAAGTTTAAAAGGGTAGATGTATGCTAAGCATATATATGTAGGTTCTAGAATATAATAAATGCTTAATCTGTCAGTTCTGTTATTATTATTACATTTTTCACTAGCATCCACTCTTCTGATCACAGGGAAAAGCTCTCCCCTTCTATGCTTTGGACGGGATATCTATTCATTGCAGGCATCCTGTTTAACTGAATTGTCATCCTCCTCTACTAGGGTAGGGGTCCTTCTGTTTCAGGGAGGAACAGGTCAGGTCAGTGGCCTGGGCTGCCCCAAGTCTACTCATTCTTTGATGGCTCTCAACCCCCTTTGGTCTTTGCTAGCATCATGGACATTTTTGCATTTAGACATTTCTCATATCTGCTTTTCTTTTCTTTTCTTTTTTGAATAGCCTCATTTCTGTTGTCCTAACTTTCCAAAGAACACAGCTGTTTCAGTTGCTCTTGTCTCTGTTTTTACCAGTCACACACAATAGAATGTGCTGCTTTGTTTTGATTAAAAGAGTAGCTTTCTTACTTTGGAGAAATTACAGATGCGAGTAGGAGACCTCATGCTGTCAAGCCTGCACAATGCTTTTAATGTCTTTTAAAAACATCTGGAGAGTCACTTCAGATAACTTTTTTCCAAATTATTGTGGTGTCAGACTTAGATGAGGAGGGCTTCCTTTGCATTGCTTTGAGGATTCTATCATGGGTACAGAAATGAAGATTTCCCCCTACTCTTCTATTAACAATAGCTGCACTGAACTTCAAAGCATTGTCTAAGTTCTCTACTCAAGTGTCAATAATTGTGACACAAACAGAGAGAATGGCACTTTTTGTGCAAAATAAGACCTGGGATTTACATACTAATCATAGATGATAATGTAATTCTGAATGCTACCTTAAAATGAACTCCATATATTCCCAGGTCTCTGAAAGCATTGCTGGAGTCATACGGTGTATTAACAGTATTAGACATTCTGCCATGGTTCCTTCTTGGATCACCTGGTTTCTGGACGATTTCAAAGAGAACTTAATTTATGTTTATAGATATTCAAAATAGCTGCACTGCTAAAGGGGAAAGCATACTGTTTTAGAAAACATGCCCTTTGGTGGTGTATCTGTAAGCAGATTTTTATCCAATAATGATACAAACCTCATCCTAAAGAGGGGACCCTAAATTTACTTTCTTCCCTGTGTGGCACTTTGCCGAAGTTATATCGGAATAACTCTTCACATATTAAGATGCTTCTCCAGTGGATGGCCCAGCTGTGTTGTATAGATATAAGCTAAGTTGCTACTATATGCTGCTATAATCCTAGTTGTGAATATACATCAGGGTGCCCCCATTTCTAGGGACTCGTAGTCTCTATAGCAAGGGATCCTTTTCTCTAATATGTCTATGCTTCCTACCTTTCTGCTGCACTGAGTTTTCACGTTTCCCTCTACCTCAGCTAAGTTCATGTCAACTTACATGACTTTACCATATGTGGTAATAAAAAGGGTAGGCATCAAAAGAATGATGACATTAATGGATTCTAATATACTGAATACTTTTTGAAAAATCCATATTCCATTTTCTACTTAAAAAGAGACAGAGCAAGAGAAAGAGGCAGAGGGAAAAAAGGAAACCTCTCCTTTACATAAGAGTGTTGGCTAATAAGTGTAGAGGAATGATAGTAAGTAAAAATTACTATTTTGTAATTCCCTTTGAAATAACTGAATAATCAATGGATGAAAGGTTGGTGGCCAACTGAATAGTCACACAAACTCAAAGTATGCCACTGTTTACTTATTAATAATAAAGAGATCTGGCAGTCATCACTTTAACCAAGCAGCCAAGCTGTAGAACAGTGTGACCTAACTTACCACCTGGTTTGAAACAGTGGGAGAGATACACTTCCCCTTTGCAGTATTCTTGTAGAAATATTTGACCTGTATTTAGTCATGGCAGTATAGTCAGATGAATCTAAATAACTGGTTTGGGCTCCTCAAAGGATTCTGTGTCATATAGAACAGAGGAAGACAGGGTGACAATTTGGGGCATGGAAGGAAGTGTGGGAGGTGAGGTTGGCAGGACTAAGGGACACAGCAAAAATGCATTGCCTAAACTTTGATTGTATTCTTAGTTAAAAAAAAAAAAACTATGAAAGTCATTTTCATTTGAATGTGCACTAGGATAGATGATATCTTTAAGTTTATGCTGGTTTTCTTTGGTGTAATGGTGTTGTACTTATGTTGAATATCCCTGTCTGGGGGAGATTCATGTTTAGAAATAAAATGTCACGATGTCTATAAACTTTTTAAAGATGGTTTGGCAAAAGGACAATATGTTGTATATGTTTATATAGAGAGGTGGAAGGGGTATGGCAAGCTGTTAATAGTTGGTGAATCTAGCTAAGATATATAAAGGTGTTCATCATACTGTTTTTTCCATTTGTCAGAGAAAAGATAAATGGAAAATGACTCCATTTGTCAGTTAAAAATTTCAAAATAAAAAATATTTTAAAGGAGGTGATAAGATGTGTTTTCAAGATGGTTTAAAATAACTGGCTTGCTCTGAGTTGCTAAATATTAGCTTTTACCTGTGAGTAATTGTAATCATGGTAATTACATAGTTGACACAGTGTGATTGGATTCACACAAGAGGGTGTTTATAATCTCGTTGAATGGACAAAGTCCGAGGTGTAGTGAGTGGCATGACTTGATTATGGCTGTTTGTTTATATGTTGAGTCAGGCATAAGCCAGTCTATTTCAGTGCCCAACAGATCTCTACTGTGGCTTTTCTGGATACAGCCTGGAATCTTGTCATGCTTTGTCAGATATCCCTTGTCCATAGGGTCTTTGAAAATTAATTGCCATGACCTTTCCTTCTCTTTGTGGCATTCAGATATGAACCAAAGTTGTCTCCTTTTTGAGACTGGTATGACTAGTCATCTAGAATATTTTAAAGTTGGTACAGCTAAATCCTGCTCACTCAGGATATTTCAAGGTGGCCTCTTGAGGAGATTTAATGAAAGCCAAAGTGACTCTAGAGGGACATAAGTGCATAATGCATAGTTGTAGCATTAACCCCACTGAGCTTCTCCAGCATCAAGTGAAGTGCTTGGTTTTCAATAAATGAGCTCACAGTTGGTAAAGATTTGGGAAGGGAGAGGGCCAGACACTTCTACAAAAAGCAAAATCTCAAATACCACTAATAATGGAAAGAGAGCGTTTGCTTTCATTATTTTCTAATTAGGGAGTTGAACTTTAGAGCTGAGAAAATAAAGCTTTCCTCTTTTAAGTGTAATACCCTTTTCCAGTGGGGTGCTCCACATGATCCTTTGCTTACAGAAGGGCCCATTCAGCGAGAACAAGTGCCAAGCAAATGACTAATTATTTCCCTTCTAGATGAAGGGCCAAGAGTGAGGAGGGAGATGGAAGCACAGTGCCCCACAGGGTCTCTGGGAGAGATGGATCTGCCATCTTCTTTAACTTCAGAGGTGAGGCCATTACACCCTGCTGGCATGCATTATTCCTTTTAATATCATAACCAAGTGAATCAGTGGCCCTTTTATAAGAATACTGTGCAGTGCTGTGTGTACACTCTGAAACGTGAGGTGTGAAAGGGCATCTTGATTACTCCTGAGGTTTGGGGGTGGCCCAGCCTTGTGAATACACAGTTCTCTGTGGATAGCTTATCCATCCACATTTGTTTTCTTCTTGGTCCTCCTCCATGTCTTCTACCTTTCCATGCCCAGTTTATGGTACTCTCACCCGTGTACATTTACCTGAGAGGAGTACCGATTGGTTCCTGATTATTTTTAGATTTTGGTCAAAATCAAAGGGAATGTTGCATATTTGTGTTCTTTCAATAGAGGATACTCTGTGGGATGTTGTCTTCTTGCTACTTTTTTCAGAGTTACCTCCAAGCCCACCACCTTATCCTGGCACTCGAGGCCCTCTGCAATCCAATGTTCCCTCTACCCCATCAATTCTCTAAACTTATTTCCCACTCCTTAAACAGGATGTTTCTCGCCAGTAAGCCTCACCCTGCTCTCCTGCCCATGGCCATGCTCGTGCTCCTGCTGTTGCTTCACCTGGACTACTCGCTCCCATTTCTCTGTAGGGGATACTGCATATGGTTGAGAACCTGCCTCTGGAGCCACAAAGCCAAGGTCCACATCTTGGGCTTGGATAGATACTTAACCTCCCAGGGCCTTGGTGTCCTCACCTGTCAGGTGGCTGACAGTCCCTACCTCATGAGGTTTCTGTGAAACTTAAATGAGTTTTAATTATTTATTTATTTATTTATTTATTTATTTATTTTTTAGAGACAGAGTTTCACTTTATCACCCTTAGTAGAGTGCCATGGTGTCACGTAGCTCACAGCAACTTCTAACTCCTGGGCTTAGGCGATTCTCTTGCCTCAGCCTCCCGAGTAGCTGGGACCACAAGCACCCGCCACAACGCCTGGCTATTTTTTTTTGTTGTTGTTGTTGCAGTTTGGCCAGGGCCAGCTTTGAACCCGCCACCCTCGGTATATGGGGCCGGCACCCTACTCACTGAGCCACAGGCGCTGCCCATATTTGTATTTATTTAATTAATTTTTTTAGCGACAGAGTCTTACTTTGTCACCCTCGGTAGAGTGCTGTGGTGTCACAGCTCACAGCAACCTGCAGCTCTTGGGCTTAGCCAATCCTCTTGCTTCAGCCTCCTGAGTAGCTGGGACTACAGGCACCTGCCACAACTCCTGGCTATTTTTTTTGTTGCAGTTTGGCAGGGGCCGAGTTCAAACCTGCCACCACGCCCTACTCAATGAGCCATAGGCGCCATCCAGAGTTTTAAAAAGTATTTAAAGTAGTACAGACATTTAATAAGTGCTGCATAAATATTAGCTGCTATCATTACACTCACCTATATCAATGTTACTGATTATATGAGGTCCAAATCAAGTTTCCGCTCTACTCTGCAGCCTTCTCTGACTTCTCCAGCCCAAGAGGACCTGTCTGAGATCTTATTTATACATGTCACATACTTTCATAGCAAATATCTACTGGATTGTATTATCCTTTCATTAGCTCATGTTTTTCCTCTCATTGAGATTATGAGCTTTTTAAGGACTTGAATCTTATCATACATCTTTTGTGTTCTCAATATAGACATGGGAAACCCCACATCCTAAGCAATGTGGTACCTCCTCACTCAGAGTTTGATGAACACCCTGTTTCTGATAGGGACATGATGAATGAGTAGGTCCAGATCCAATGCCATGGGGAATTGAAATTATTTTATAAACAGCTGGCAGAGCCATGATGTGTGAAGGAAGTGGCAAGAATAGAGACTATTGAGAAGGTATTTCTAGAATCAACAGAATCTCCTTTCCAATATTCAAGAGATGCAAGTAAGTGATTTGAAATTATTTCTCATTGCTCTGTATTCTTTTGATTGCAGTACCCTGAGCAGGAGCTACGGGGTCATGAAACATGACAATAATACATGTAAAATTATACCTGCAAAACCAAAGTACTATACAAATACAGTTTATAATTGATACCAATTTTTAGAATCTATTGATATAAAAGAGAGTCCTCTGAGATGGTCTCTTCTCTTGCTTTACATCTGTTTCTTCATTTCAGAGTCATTCCAATTCATGCCCCGCTTTTTTTTTTCATTAAGGGTGAGCTCATTTATTGCCTCATTACAATTTTGCCATGGGCTGTAACAAAAGCATAGAGAGAAAGACGGATATGGATGTGGGGAACAGAATTGAATGAGGATCACTGGATCACTGCTTCAAGTGTAAAGAAACGAGACATACTGCTTCTGAATGGTGCGGCAGAGAAGGGTGCCCCACGTGAAGATACATGGCTGAGAAGAGAATGGGTTATTTTAGGACAGTGCCACTTAAACTTTAATGTACATGTGAATCACTTTGAACCTTGTGAAAATGCATATTCTGCATCAGTAGGTCTGGGTGGGCCTAAGACTTGCATTTCTAACCAGCTCTCCAAAGATGCTGAAGGTGCTGGTTCATGGACCACACTATGAAATGCTAAAGTTCAACACTATGAAAAGGACAGTTCATGTGAGCCTGGTAGCCTAATGCATGGATATAAAATAAAAAGACACTATGTTTAAGCATTAAGGGCTAGAGGGACTGGCCATAGATGGTGTTGCTTCAGAAATAAAGTGAGAGGGACCCAATGGAAGGTGACAAATAAGGGGGGTGAGAGTAAGGTCCATTGATTGTGAGTAAGGCCCATTGATTGACTACCTACTTGGAGTATATCCTTCTAAACTCTTAGTTGAATTCTTGAAATTTATGTGCTCTCTTTTAACCAAGATAGTCATTCCCCTCCAGTCTGTATCTTTCCAGCCTCAGAGCCTTCCATTAATGCAGTGTACAATTTCATCAGTTTGAAATTCAGTCCCTGAAAATCCTCAGGGATCATTTGATTAATTTTAAACTGAATTGGTTGATTGGTTGTTATGTGAACATATGGCCCAGCTGTGATCCACCTGTCTCCTCCCAGACCTGCCATTTTACGTGAAGAAGGTGAGAAATGTGGTAAAACGTGAGAAAGAGCTTACCTCCCGCTAGAAATGAGAATGAGGAGGCTATATGGCAGACCTGAATCTGGGAGTTTACTCACAGTGTTATGGATTCGTTATTCATCCCTTGAAAAGCATTTCCTGGTATGGTGGTTATGTGTAAGTTATCACAAATTTCCCTTGAGGAAAGAAATGAAAAATATTTACTTTCCAAATTTTAGCTGCAAGTAAGAAACTGTTATGCATAGTAATCAGCCTGGTACTTACAGGATGAAATTAAATTCAGAGGAGAAGATCTTCGTAACATCTGGAAGCTTTCGGATGCCTGTGTTGCAGATGCTTCTGTGATTTGGGTTACGGTAGTGATGTGGACAGAGTGGGTAAAAGGTGATTGTCATTAAGGTGTAAAGATAAAAAGGGAGTAGAAATGCATTTTACAAATTGTCTTCACATTAAATTTAAAAATATTGAATTTGGGGTGGCGCCTGTGGCTCAAAGGAGTAGGGCGCCAGCCCCATATGCCGGACGTGGTGGGTTCAAACCCAGCCTCAGCCAAAAAACTGCAAAAAACAAACAAACAAAAAATTGAATTTGGTGTCTTTTGTAACACTTTTAAAAGCTGATGAGGACTGTTGAAATTTAAAAGTCCCTAATGCTATGGGGAAGTTGCTCTATGACTCTTAGTTAGAGATCTAGGGGAAGGGGCTGAACTTTCAGGTCTTTTTCATTTATATTTCCAACTCAATCAATTGCACTTTCCTATTGTATTTCATTCCTTTTCTTTTTAATAATTAGTTTATTCCATGCTTTTTGACAGTTCTAGAAAGCATCCCTTTATTTTGGAACAGGTTTTAACAGCTCAAACACTTCAGAAAGTTTAATCTTGTGTGAGAAATCCATGTCCCTTATTATTAAAAATCTTCCTTTATTTAGCTACTTTGCGATTCAGGAAATTCTTTATTTCATTGAAATTGTTAAATATTTTTTTTTGTGTTTGGAGCTACTTAAGGTTTCTCTTCTTTCCCCCCCTCATTTTTAAACTCAAAAGAGAAGAGATGCTTAAATGATAGGTGAAATAGAAGAATACTTTATTACAAGAATGGGGTTCCTTCAGTGACTATGCATCTAGATTTTCCTCAACTGAGTTTTAAATTTACCCTGGGCTCTGGACAACTGATATGAACTGCCTGTTACCTTGGTTACAATGAAACAAAGCCTGGTTTTTCTTGCTCTCTGTTTCTTTTCTTTACTTGTAACCCCAGATTACACTGATTCTGTGTCTTGCCTATGGCTAGGGAAATCAGTGTAGGCTTAGACTGCAGTGTGTTTTTGGTGTGGGGTAACAAGCTTTGGATGAAAACGCTATTTAATAAAGACAATGATTCTTAGATAATATGGGGTTGCAGCGGTCAAATTTGGTTTTGGGGATTTTCTTATGTTTTTCCAAAATTGTTGATGCTCCAGTGTGCTTAAGTGCCTTTTAGATCCCCTGTAGGTTTGGAAAAGCAAAACATCTGAATTTGCAATTATTCAGGGTTAGACTTGATAAAGGAGCTATACCATCTCCAGTAGCAGCGCCTGGAGAAGGCCCTGGAGCAAAACTGATGACATGGAACACCAGAGAGAGGACATCCCTTCCCTTCTGCTCTGTTTTTCTCTTTTCGTGTGGTGGTGGTGGTGGGGTGGGGTTGGGGGGGAGGAGTTATGAAATTTAATTTATCAGAAAAGAAGAGAAAGAGAGGGTGTCTTTATTAGAGGAATTAAAATTTTTTCCTTGTGACTAGGAATGTCTAAATATATGAGAAGATCAGGGTGATACATTTATAGATTGGATCAAATTTCAGGAATTTTGGCATTGCTGGCAAGGCAATGATTCTGTTGGGCTGCAATGGTATTCAATTTATGATGCCAGCTGATAGACCTAGTAAGATTTAATGGGAAATAGAAAATAATTACTTAGTTTATATGGCACAGGGTCTACCTCAAGGAAATACTTAAAAAGTTTATATTTAATGAATGAATGAACAAATGAGATAAAAGAGATTGGTAATTTTTAACCAGTGATGGGGTTCAAATCAGAATTGTCTCTTTCACTTTCAACTACTCTCTGTCCACCTTAGAGATTCTGATCCCTTTTAAAGTGTCATGGCCCCCATTTCCCATTCTTGCCACACCTTTAAAAATCACTACAAAGGTGTGTTGTTCTTCTCACCTATTTGGGATAGAGAAAATGTTGGGAACCACATAGACATATGCGAAAACACCCAGCATGGAGTCTGACAAGAAATGCTGATTAAACTTAAATTAGAAGGCTGAAGAGGAATGTGGAAATAGTGCTATGTATGTCATAAAAAAATTCTTCTCAACCTCTTCATCATTTTAATTTTCGTCAGATACCCATTTTCTCCTCCCCAGTTGTTTAACAAGCAAAATTCCTTACAGGTATTTTAGCCGGGGAAGATTTGTAAATGCTCCAGGCTCAATGTATACCAGGTTTTTGGTGTTTTGGATTAGTCTGTAAGGAGAGAGGGAAAAACAGGCATCAGTTTAATAAATGTGTATTGTTTGGAATGCATGATACCATGGTCGCCAGAAGTTGCTGGCTGAGAACAACATCTACAAAAGCAAGTGACTTTGATATGCTTGAGAAGAGCTCCAGAGACTTTGGGGGATGGAAATGGCTTGGTGAGAGCCGGTTGCTATTTCCAGGCAGCTCTTCTCCCTTAACCTTCTGAGAAGCAGGTGTAAGGCTCTTGGCTGGGAGTCTATCCAGGGCTCCTGGACAAATTGGTCCTGCTCACTGTGGAGTCTGCTCACTGGGTGTGAAGAGTGTCCACCCTCAGGAGACATGAGCAAATTAATCACCATCCCTTGGAGGCAAACTGGTCCTTTTCATATAGGGCTGGAAAGCACGCTGAACAATTATATAGCTGGGAACCCAGCAGGACAGAGGCCAGGGGGTTGGATTTGGGGAATTTTATGCCCATTCAATAGATAATTTGCTGTTTGATGATGCCCAGTCTCCTACCTTCCCTAAGCTAGTGTCCTGTCAGTAAAATTGGTATAATGATATTACATAATCTTTCTGCCTCACAGGTTAGTAGGTTTTGTTTAATAGACTAAGTAGAGATAATACAAAGCAGGGTTTTGCAAAGTATGAACGTATACCCACACACCACAGTAGCATTATTGCCCTCTCTCGGCTCCTACTTCCCCAGTGACTGTCACCCTTTAACGAGTAGCCAAAATTAGAATATAAAGGTCTTAACACAAGTAAGAAAATGCCATGAATGCTATGTTAACCAGTTTGATGAAAATATTTCAGATTGTATATGAAACCAGCACATTGTACCCCATGATTGCATTAATGTACATAACTATGATTTAATTAAAAAAAAAAAAGAGTAGCCAAAATTGCTGAGTCCTGTCTACTTTGAAATGGCCAGCATTTCAAAATGGCCAGCAAATGTCTTTGGCTTTCTGAGCCTAGGCAACAAACACCTGAGGGCATGATAATTACTTGTTCTACATATATATAGAAAATATAGTACATTGATTAAGAACATGGGCTCTGGGGTCAGCTTCGTTTTTCATTCTGATTTTACTAATTGTATGAACTTGGATATATCACTTAAACTTCTCTGCATCTCAGTTTTCTCATAGGGTGGTTTTTGAGGAGTAAGTATGTGTTTGGTTCACAGTAAGGCCTCAATCTTCTCCTATTGGGTCAATTATGTTTACTATGTTAACAATAATTTATGTTGGTTGGGAAGCCAAATGATTTGTCTACAGCTGTACAGCTGAGAAGTATTGGATATGATCTGATTTTTCTGACTCCAAGTTTAGGGCTTAGTCCACTGCACTATAGTTACCCACCATTGATGCCTGTTTCCATCTTTTATATTCTTTTGATTCTTCAGATATGAGTGATGTTTTGTGGAAATTATTTTTACCAATCAGTTAAGCAGTTATTGGCCATATAGGGCATTATGTGGGTAGGATGGAAGGGACTTTCATAAGATCTTTTGGGCCAGGTGTGGTGGTGCAGCTGAGTAGTCTCAGCTACTCAGGAGGCTGAGGTGGGAGGACTACTTGAGCCTAGGAATTAGAGGTTAGTCTGGGCAACATAGAGAGACCTTGGCTTTTAAAAAAAATCTTCTGAGGTCTGACCTTAGACTCATCCATTAATCCATTCAACAAACATTTACTGAACGCCTATATATGACATGCACTGTTGTAAGTGCTGGAGATGCAGCTATGAACAAAGCAAAGGAGAGCCTCTGGACTTTCCTTGGGAATCTATAAGCTTTCCCTTGGAGTGCTTTATTTTTCTTTCTGTTGATAAATGTTGCTTTGCATCACAGGAAGCTTTATTTGTCATTAGCTGTCCTGGTAGTTCTTGATATAAGCTGTGCTTTAGCATCACCTAAGAAGTCTGTTAAACTACAGATTTCTAGGTCTGGAATAGGACTGTGGTCTACAACTGCAATGAACCCCACATGTGATTTCACTTCCCAGCCAAGTCCAGACTATAAATACCCAAGTTTAGTGCATTTAAATACCAATTGTTTTTGGATTTCTCCATAATTGTTTGGTGAGTTAGTCTCTCTTCCCTAGCTACACTGTCATTTCCCGGTGGACATTCATATTTTATCTCCTCTGTATTCCATTAGCACTTGTACTAGACACATGGCTAGTACTCATATCCTTATCAATGAATTATTCTCTTTAGATAATTATTCACTGGACTATTTATAGAGAGGCCTTGTGATATAGTAGAATATGCAGTATCTTTCAAGAAAGATGGCCTTGAGTTGAATCTCAGCCCTGCCATTGTTTGCACGTCACATTGGTTAAGTTGCTGCACCTCTCTGAGTCTCCGTTTGTTCCCCACCCCCCCATGAAAGGAATAATTACCCCATTCTGCGGGGTACTTGTGAGGATTAAATGACAAAACATAGAGGAAATGCTAAGCATAAGAGCTCAAAAAATATTGGATATTAATACTTTTTACCTTCCCTTTTGAAGGTCCTGAGCAGGTGAAGTTTGGGGGCTCTTTTAAATGGTCAGGTTTTGGACCATACAAGGAAGCAGCAAGGAGTGTGGTTTAGAAGTCACATGTCCTGATTTCTACTTCCAACCCTGGCCTGACTTACGGTGTGATGTCATGCATGTCAGTTAACTTCTTTGGGCCACAGGTTCATCATCTGAAAACTAAATCATATTAGTCTTATCTCATCCATTTTGTGAATTGGGGGAAAATGATAATTTGACAGGAATCCTTTTCAAAACATTAGTACTAAAACATCACAATAACAGCAGTCAAACACAATGAACTCGATATACACATGTCCAATACAGGGCTTTTACATGTAGGTACTCAGGAAGCATTTGCTGAATGGATGAAAATGCCAAAATGGCCCCCAACAAACTAATTTATGACCTCTAAGCTTCCTTCCAGATTTTCCCACTACCCAAGTATTACATACCCTCCCTTCTGTAAGGCAAGAGCTACTTGGCAGGACTTTACAATGTCAATTTTAATTTCCAACTTTGTGTTGTGATGTTTCAGAATTTATACTGCTCCCAGGGAGAAGCAATTGTCACCATGGCAACCTTCAGGCCACTGTAGTGAGAAAAATTAGTGCCTGCCCAGACCTAGTAATTGCTATAGTCTTCCTCTTGGATTCCTAGCAGTCGATGCTTCAATACAAATACCAAGTGGGCTCCAGCCAGTGAGGGTAATAGTTTACAGCAGTAAACTATCTATTAGCTGATGCTTACATTTCAGACAAATTGAGGAGGTTGTCAAAGGCATTAGCTTCTATCCTTTCCAGGGAATTGCTCTGAGAGATTTCACTAGGGAAGAAAAAAAAGAAAGAAACATGAAAGAAATGATTGCATCTGCATGATAATGAATTCTATCTGTGACCCAACAACTGGGGCCTCTACTGTGTCCCCCTGAAAAAGAACAGGGACTTGTAAGTTGCCTTCACATCATAAAGTGCTAACAGTTCCCTTTAGGAGGCACTGATGGGGTCTGCAACCCAGGTGCATCTGACATGCAAGTTTCAGTAACCCCTCTTTATGTGACAGGGTTTTCTGTTGTTTATCTGTGTCTCAGAGTAACAGATTGTTAGAAGTGGATAGGCCCTTTGAGAAAACCTAGTCAGATTTCCGGTTTTACAGCTCTGGGAATTGGGGCCCTGACAGAGGAAGCAAATAGTATTAATAAGAAATTTCAGGACTAGGACTGGGATCTCTGGGCTTCCAATTTCATCACTGTCGTGAGGCTTGAATTTATGTTGAATTGTTTCATAATTCTTAATTCTTGTTTTCCCAAAATCCTTTTCTGAGGCTATTGCAAGGTAGTCAACTCATGCCCGTGGCATAATTATCTGTTTCCTTGACTGTTTTTCTCACTATGTGAGCAGATTGAGGATAAGGGGTATATCCGGATAGCTTCATATTGCTTGGTATAGTTACAGGATAAATGATTGAATGAATGAATGAATGAGTTGAATGAACTAATGAATACACTGGTTTTTTTTTAAGGCACAAAAATAAAGGAATATACTTTGTCATATACTATCCCCAAGTATTTAGGTAATATCAGTCTTACCCTAAAATCCCAGTGTAAGGTACCATTTGCTGCCAACTGAGAAAAAAGTCTCAAATTCACAAATTGCATGCTAAGGTTAATGCTTATTGAAGACTTCAGAATTGCTGAGAGTATTAACCCACAAAAAGGCAGAGCCCAAGGCAGTGAATGTCTTTGCTGAACAACACAATAATAGATTGTTTTTGGACTGATTTATCTTATTCCTACCTAAGAGTTTGCTTATTTAACTGTGGCTGCTTTTCTCAGTAGGAGGTCTTAATGGCATCAAAATTTATCAAAACTCAACATTCAAACTTGAGAGCAGAAGAGTATGGATTAGGTTTAAGCAAAGTAACATGTCTATAACCTGTAATATGCACTAATTCTTGAAGAATTATTTTTGATATTCTTATTGCTTGATAACATAGCAGTAGAGGTTCCCCAGGCAGCGAGGATTGACAGTATGTCTCTTCTTAGAGATGCAAATCTGCATCCAAAGTCCAGTGGATTTTTAAGAAAAGAGATGCTCTGCGGGAACTAAATGGCCTTGAGGTCCATTGACTGAGGCTAATATTAAGAAGGATGCTAGAACACTGGGTTCCTGAGACTGTTCTCTATCTATAGGATTTAGAAGCAGAAACTCAAGAACAAATGATTCAAGTTACTTCTGACAAACGTGAGATCACACTACATTATCAGGCCGCTCTGCACTTTTGATAAATGCCTTTCATCAATATAACTAAAAATATTATTTTTGTTATACACTTATTATATTTTAAATACAAAGATTATCTTCTGATGCATAATAAATTTCCAACACATTTACTTCTATGTGGGTGTTATCTAAAAATGTGGCACAAAGAAATAGCTGTTCCAACAGAAAGGAGAATTTTTATGACTGGAATCTATCTTCTTTTTACTTAAAAAGTATATCATCACTTATCAAAATGCATTCAACTCTTTGAAGTAAGGTTAATTATCTGGATTTTAATGACCTTGAAAATTCTACCTTTCTTTCAAAGTTTCCTCGATTATTTGTATTCTAAAGATAAAAATGCTAGGGGTTTTCTAAACATAATTTCTCTTCCAAAAATCTTTCCCCCTTCAACTCTGTTTTCTTTTAGAAAAAGTTCATTATTTCAATTATGAATGTCTTTTTAACTATTTATTTATTTAATTTATTTTTTTGAGAGAGAGTCTCACTTTGTCACTTGGTAGAGTGCTGTGGTGTCACAGCTCACAAGAACCTGAAACTCTTGGGCTCAAGTGATTCTCTTGCCTCAGCCTCCCCAGTAGCTGGGACTACACGCAACCACCACAATGCCCAGCTATTTTTAGAGATGAGGTCTCTCTCTGGCTCAGGCTGGTCTCGAACTCATAAGACCTTGGCCTTCCAGATGAATTGCATTTGTTATGTAACTTACTTACATTTTTATGACCTCATTAAGTCCTCTGAAAGCTTGAGATGGGATTACTTTGACAGGGAGATAGGTGAGTGATCTAGAAAAGAAAAAAGGAAAGCCAAGAGTTTAAAAACTTAAAATTGGGTGCCTTTCAAGTTCATGAATAAAAAGTATGTGTATATGTGTGAGAGAGAGAAAAAGACATAACAGAGTTGTCAGTAACTAGATTCATTTTGAGAACTCTATATCAGTGAAGAGATATGCCGTCTTGGTCTTTATCAAACAGTGTGTAATTCTGTGCTTAAGACCATGAGTGTTGGGGGATAGAGACACTTGAAATCAAATCCCCACTGCCCTACCTTGCTGTGTGACCCTGAAAATATTATTGAAGTCCTCCGTTGTAGTTTCTTGTTTATAAAATTGGAATAATAATTCCTGTTTCACAGGGTTGTAGTGATGATTTAATCAAGATAACCCATGTAAAGAACAGGGGTTGGCACCAAGAAAATGTATAATTATATATTTATATCATATATTATTAGATGCAGGTCATTCTAGAGTAGTCTTATGGGTTTGGTTGGGAGAATGGAAAGAAGTGATCTTGTGTGGAGTGGAGAAATGAATGATAGAAATATAATTGGAAACCACACTGGCAGGAGAAAGAAGATTCCCTAAGAACATGCCTCTCTTGGCCTATCTGTCTTCTCTAGGCAGCCAATTTCAGTATTATCCCAACCAGACCACTTTGGCCCTGTGGTCAACTCACATGGACGTTTCATGTCAGTTTGGGGGAACATTCATGAGAGCATTTCCTTTAGGCACTCATATCCACAGAAACAATCTAGGTATTCTTAAAATTGAGATAAAAGGTATGCAGGATTTAAAAGTTGCGAAAAGAGTGACACTTAGCAATAGCAAAACTGGTACAGGATGATGAATGCTGAAGGACCCCAGGGTTAAGATAATTCGGGAGACAGCATCTGCAAGGTGGAGGTGAATGTTCAGCCATTTATTGAGCATCTCTGATGGTTTAAAGTTTTGGTTTGAAGTTTGCCAGAAAGGAAGGGAAAGGACCAGGGCATTTTCAGGGCGTTTTAGTGAATATCAGGAACATGAGAACAAAGGCAGGAGATGCTGCCTTGATTTTCATGTCTATACAGTAGAAATTGCCTTGGTACTAGGAAAGAACAACTCCATGATGAGCAAATTTCAATCAGTGAGATGTCTTACGGTCCCAGAAGGGACTTGCTATGGGTATAAACCACTGGACGAGTTATGCAAACCCCCTGTAATTTTATTTTATCCAACAATGGTGTGAGGTGGGTATTTTCCATAGATAGAAGAAGAAATTGGATCACTAAGAGATTAAGTAACCTGAACAAGCTAACAACCAAGACTAACTCCAGGTGCCCTTTCCACTGTGTAGTACTGGCCAAACCATGCGATTCCCAACCCACTCTCTCTTGGTGAGCAAGGTGAAGAGACAGGCATTGTAACCCTGCTTCTCTTGAGAGGAAGCATGTCCCATTCTCTCTAATCCTTCTGTAATGCAGTTTACCAGCAATTCCTCCCTAGGAGTTAAGCAGGGGAATTTCAGAAATTGCATTTCACAAAAATGCTTCTATTTGGAAGTGTCTTAGAAATGAGGCAACTTAGAGGGAGTAATCCAAACATGGTCCTCCGGTTCTATTCCTGAAGACAGTCCCACCAAACACATGGTTCAGCACCCAAGGGCTCATTTAACAGAGGATCTGAGAAGAAATGGGACAGTGGGGAAGAAATCTTGCAATGGCATGTTTGCTTCCTATATTTCTTCTGGAATCATGTCCGCTTGGCTTCCTGATTAAAAACACAGTTTTATTGCTCTCTGCACTGCCAAGCCAATAAATTTATAGAAGAGAAAGCTGTATTCCACTGTACCCCATGCAGCATCAATAAAACTGACAGCCAAATTCTGATTCCAGAATCTTTATTGCTGGGAATAATGCAGTGCAGAACATATTTTGGAGAGTGTTTACATAAAAGCTTCAACTGAACTCTTCAGAGCTGTTTTTTCATGCAAATGAAGCCTAGAAGCTGGAACCTCTTAGCAGGCAGCCTCCTCCTCTAAATGGGAGCATGGTGTGGCTCCCGCTTGAGCAGTTTGGTTGAGATGTGACCAGGGAGGTTGCCTGAGTTTTTGATTGATGTAGGGAGGAGGGATGCAGGAGCAAAGGTTGAATAGAAGCAGGAGAAGCTGTGGATCATGCACTGGCTGTCCCCAGTGACTACAGAACAGCCCTCATCCAAGATGAAATTGTGAAGAGGTGATGTTGATGCTGCAAAGCAGGAAAGGCAGTAGCGATGAGAGTAAAAATAGAGTCCCCACCATAAAAGAGATGCTGAGGGAACAGCAGATGACTTTGCTGGGTGTGGCTGGGTCAATAAAGTGGCCTGGAGGTCGGAGAATGGGGAGAGAAGAGGGGTTAGATGTGCCATGCTTTTCACAACAGATGTGTTTCCATGAAGCAACATGGAGACTGTGGTTCTGTGAATTTAAAACCATTTTCCCTACTGACTTACATTTTTATGTCAGAGATGTCACATCTTCATTTCTGATTCATTTTCAATGGGCAGCAGTTCATAAGTATTCACATGTCTGTCTCCCAGATTAAATTTGTTCACGTGGTCTGTGATCGTTAGTAACCATTTGAAAGTCCTACCTTCGAAGGTGTTCCCCTCTCTGATGAATGTGTCTATGATTCTTTCCATGATGCCAGAAATGTTTGGCAATATGAGTAATGGTCTAAATAACCCTGCAATTCCACACCTGTGTACATGGGAGAGAAATTTCCAAACTGATACTTAAAGGTACCTGTAAAAAATTTTCTTCATAGAATAGTATCATTAGAGGGTTGGAGGGAACCTGACTGTCCATTACTACCTAGTAAGGAGTAGGTAAAATGTGGATAAGACAAGCAGGTGAGCGTGTAGTAGCAATGTAAAGGCTCACAGAGCAGCATGGGTAGATCTTAGAGTCATGGAGTTGACAGAAACAAGAAGTTACTGGGATATATAAAATAGTATTTGCAGAATTAGAATACATACATGCCAAACATTAAACATTTTAAAAGAAAAAGCACGAGCATACGTTAGGATTATTATCTGAGTTGAGAGGAAAAGAAATGGAACAAGGGGATAAAAATAAATAAATAAAAACAGAGGAGGACTTTTTTTTTTTTTTTTTTTTGAGACAGAGTCTGACTATGTTGCCCTTGGTAGAGTGCCATGGTGTCACAGCTCATAGCAACTTCAAACTCTTGGGCTTAAGCGATTCTCTTGCCTCAGCCTCCCAAGTAGTTGAGACTATAGGCATCCGCCACAAGGCCTGGCTATGTTTTTGTTGAAGTTGTTTAGCTGACCCAGGCCGGGTTCAAACCCTCCACCCTTAGTGTATGTGGCTGGCACCATAACCACTGTGCTATGGGTGCTGAACCCAGAGGGGAACTTTGAATGGTCCAATGATAATTTTGCTTGAGTGAAGAGAAATGATCAATGATCTTTTGTACCAGTGAGACAAATGGAAATGAACAAAGTTTTATTTTGATGTTTTGACTACCTGTCTACCTGTCTTTACTTTTTTCTTTCCTTTCTTCCTTCCTCCTTTCTTTTTTTTGAAGTTAGGCATATATACATCTATGCCAAGAATTTTGTGAACTTTAGGAACTCTTGTGGAAAGGTCTAGTCAATATCATTTGATATAGAGCAGAAAGCCAAGGGAAACCGGGGAAAAAGAGATCTAAGGCAAGGACAGTTGAGCAGTTTCACTGTCCAGGGTTGGGGGGGTGGAAAGGAATAAAAGCTATCTAAAGCAAAGAAAAATAAAGGAAGAACAGAGTTCTTTCCATCTTAGCAAAAGAGGATGACATTTCTAAACCACACGTCTCATATTGGTGGTAAAGAATCAGGGTTACTAGGCAAACATGGGGTTGAACTTGCAGGGTTGAAAGTTCTGTCTTGAAAAATGAGATGGCTATGGAAGAATATGGCTGTGGCCCCACAGCTACTTGTATTTATTACATTTTCACAGCCCTCAATAAGGTTTTAAACTTTGATTTTTAAATAAAAGAATTATGCCACTCATGTGGCAACTGGATTATAGCCAAATCCTATCTTGCCCAAGTGTCTTTGCCACAAAGGTTGAAAAAAATACTTAGATTGGATAAGAAGGCTGCTGTTGCTTCATCTGCTCTTGAACATACCTCTACTCATTAATCTCATTAACAGATCCCCAGGCTTTCTACTTGTGGCTTAAAGTTGAAATACAGGCTGTTCCCAAAATTGCCATACAAAGGGAATGTGAGAAATTATAGCTAAATGTACCTTTATTTATAAAATTTCCATTACACAATTTTACAAAGAACTGACCAACTTGTAGAGAATATTTTGTAAATATTTTGTAAAGTTGTGTAATGAATATTTTGTAAATAAAGGTACATTTAGCTACAATTTCTCATTTTTGCTATGTCTGGTGACTTTATAGGAGACTTTTGGGACAGTTTATAGAATCAATCTCTACCCATTAGGATTGGAGTTAAGTTGTTCCTAGTCCTGGAATCTTGTGATTGGCCGTGACTCTGGCAAAGCCTGACACATTGCCTAGTGCACCTGTAGTGCCTGCCTGCACGCCATGTTGGTGTTTGTTTTTGCTTTGGTCTCTTATCTTGTAGCCTGTTTGGTCTCCACAGAGTTACCGAAGCATGTGGTCCTCCTATTTCATGCCTTCTCTATTTCCCAATCACCAGATCCTGAGCATGGATCTCTACTCCTTAGGGTATGCTGCTTCCCCAGAACAGTTCCTGCTTGCTATTTGGTTAGGATCAACCTACTATATCTAACTGCTGGGTTCTGACCTTCAAATTGGGCTCCCTGACTCAGATGGGGACCTTGTACTGAGACTACTGTGTGCAATTGGGTTAGGTCCTAAAGTGAATGTTTGTGCCACCCAAATCACCCTTGGGAACTGAGGCATATGCCCCTCAGCTGATGGGAGAGTTGGTAGCTGAAAATCTCAGCTAAGTTTCTCTCCTGGAAGTATGCCCTCAGATTAAGATAGCTATTTCACCCAAGATTGTGTCCTCTCTCCTGGACAGCCCTCAGCCAGTGACTGGACAAGGCATGGAATAAAGGTGCAGTCCCCTTGTCTCAAGATGGGCCTACTCAGAAGGACCTCCTGCCTTCAGAGAGCCTTCTTGTTAACTCTTTCACTGGGGCCCCTGATTTGATCCCCTTCCCAGCCAACTCTAATTGCCAGGCTCCCAGAGCTTGTGTCAGAATCCAGAAACAGGGATTCTAGATAGAATATACAGAGAAGTAAAGAATATTCAGGTAAGTCCAGTTACCTTAAAGAAGATAATGTCACCGTATTATGCCCTCCCTCATGGTTTCTAATGCCTCTTGGGATGGGGGTTGAGTCCCTCTTATTCAGGGATGGGGGTTGAGTCCCTCTTTTTTTCTTTTGAGTTTAATAATATAGATGACCTTGGAAGAAGCTGGTTTGTCCAGCTGGCTTGTTAACTAACCCTCAAAGTAATGTTAGGGGGAGAGCTTCAGTCAAGAGGGCTCTCCTGTTCCCTTCAAGGAAATTAAAGATTTGGAAATCATTGCTTATAAAAACCTACCAAATTGGGAGACATTTGTATTATCAAAACACTCTTTATCCTATAGGAGGATTTATCCAGAGTTCCTTTAAATTGCAAACTCTCTGGCAGGAGTGGTGGCTCAGGCCTGTAATCTGAGCACTCTGGGAGGCTGACACAGGATGGTCACTTGAGCTCCAGAGTTTAGACCAGCCTGAGCTTGAGTGAGACCCTGTCTCTACTAAAAACAGAAAAATTAGCCAGATGTGGTGGCATGCACCTCCAAACTCTAGTCCCAGCTACTCAGGAGGTTGAAGCAGGAGGATGGCTTCCCAGGAGGTTGCATCAGGCTATGATGATGCCTCTGCACTCTAGCTGGGGCAACAGAGCAAGACTCTGTCTCTAAAAAATAAGTAAATAAATAAATTGTAAACTCTCCAGGTGAATGAAAAATATAGTTTAATAGACAGGCATTGCAAAAAGCAAATTATTACTGTAGGGTCTTCATCTTTTCTTGGGTTTTCAGAGCTTGGGTGCAAGATGATCCCTAGGGAAGGACAGCCTTCTTGTCCCCACTGGCTGAGCTGGGCCAGGAGTGGAGAACTAGAGAAGAAACCAGCACCAGTCTGGAGTCTCCAAAGCCTGGGGTAGGGTCTTTAGGCACATTACCAAACATTTTACCTTTCCTTCTGCCCGAAACATGGCAGAAGTGAAATGAAATATTCACTACCTTCTAATTTTTTTTTTTTTTTTGGCTGGGGCTGGGGTTGAATCCGCCACCCCTGGTATATGGGGCCAGTGCCAGACTCCTTGAGCCACAGGCACCGCCCACTACCTTCTAATTGTTTAAAAAAGCCATCTATATTATTGATTTAAGAAAGCTACAAATATCCTTCCATTTTGCACAGATGATTAGTTTATTGCTAGAGCTACATTCTGAATTTTAAAACATTACAGAATCAGAGGAAAGGGGAGAAAAAGAGAAATCAGAGATGGTTAAAGCTTTTTTGCTAATGAACTTGTTGGAATGGGAGGGGGTTATTTAATTATTTAAATTCAAAAGAATGTTCATTTTTAAAATTTATTAAGATCTTCTTCTACATTTGACAAAAACTTAAGAATTTTTGTGTTCTTTTCAAAGCTGCTCAGTAATTATAATAAACTTGCTTTTATCTTGGAATGAAATAAAAATAGCCTTTCTCTTTTCAAATGATTTTAAATCTTTGAGCTTTTAAAGGCATAGATCTATATGGTAACTTCATTACAGAGAATATCTTATCGGCCTATCACCTATGGCATTTACCAAGAGGGAGCTGAGGCTTTGGTACCTGAAATATGAAGTCAGTAGAGATGAACATCCAAAAATGTTAAGCTTTACATCAGAAGATTTTGGAACACTCCTTAAAAATACAACCAAGTGTTTCAGATTATTTGACTATTCACTGTACTTTCTGTATTAGGCTTAAGGAGTCAGAGTAGCAGGGCTGTGTTTACGTTGTTTGGTCCAACCCCTCACTTTATAGGGGAAGACTCTTAAGTTGGGAAAGGTGAAATGACTTCCCTAAATCCACAAGGCAACTCAGAGGCAGATCTGCGTAAAGCATAAGCCATTTGTTTCATCCCTTATCCAGTGCTGTGTCCTCTATTAATCAAATCACATCAGCACTGTTCATTTGGGGGCTTACAGGATCACCCTACTGCAGGATCCTCTTTCTTCCTGTGAAAACTCAGCCTGTGAAAAGAGCCAGCAGCTTCCTGAGGGTGTGTGCTCAGTCTTCAGCTCCAAGATGCCCCTGGGATCCCTTTCCTCCACAAGCCTTGGAGCCTTTCAGGGCAGTTTTCCTGTCTTCCCAGTCCTCTGCATTTAATGACTACACTATTTCTTCCCCTTCACTATTATTTGACCATTTCCTCTGGTGGATTGTTTTCACACTGTCTCTTGCTTCCTGCCCCTGTATTCCTCACTCCCTGATACTCTTGGGCATTCTTTTCTTCACTTTTGACTATTCTGGAGTCTTCTAATGGTTTCCCCTTATTCTGTCCTAGTTTTTCCCTGTCTATTCTAGATTCTTCTTGATAACCACCACTGTGTCACTTAAATATCTTTTGCGGCTTCCCTTGGCCAACCTGTCCTCAAATGTCTCTGGCTTGTATTCAAGGCTTAATCTTCATCAGCCAGTCATACCACCCACTTTTTCAATAGACTATACTTGCGCTGTTCCATAGAGCAGCCATGGGCCACATGTGATCACTGAGCAGTTGAAATGTGTCCAGTCTTAACTGAGAGAGCTATAAGTATAAAATTTGTATCAGGTTTTGAGACTTGGTAAGAAAAAAGAATGTAGAGTATTTCATTAATAAATTTTGTATCGATTACATGTTGAAGTGATAATATTTATACATATTAGATTAAGTGAAATATTTTATTAAAGCTAATTTCACTTTAAAGACATTTTTAAATGTGGCTATTATAAAACTTAAAATGACTCATTATGACTCACGTTCTATTTCTACTGAATAGCACCTCTACACAAGTCAGACTGTTTGTGCTCCCTCAAACACTTTCCTGCCTTTATTCACACTGTTTCTATCATATGGCACATCTCTAACCTTCTCTGCTGGTCACATTCCACCCTTGGTCCAATACATTATGTATTATCTCTTCATCACCAACTACATTAGCTTTCTCTCTTGAAGTAGCACAGCATAGTAGTTAAGAGTGTAGATTATAGAACCAGAATGCTTGGGTTCAAATCAAAGTTTTATTCCACATCTATAAAATTTGTGTAATCGATAAAAACTACAGATTTTTTTAGATTAAATATGAAAATGGTTACATAATACTAATAAGCATTCAGCGCAAAAACACAACGAGTAGTTTTTTTTTTTTTTTTTTTTTTTTGTTGAGACAGAGTCTTACTTTATTGCCCTCAGCAGAGTGCTGTGGCCTCAAACAGCTCACAGCAACCTCCAACTCCTGGGCTTAGGCGATTCTCTTGCCTCAGCTTCCCGAGTAGCTGGGACTACAGGCGTCCGCCACAACACCCGGCTACATGATGAGTAGTTTTAATTCACAGCTGCTCCCTGTAAAAGATTTAGGTTACCTGTCCTATACCTAATATACATTGGCAGGCAGTGAGGAGGGCTGGGTTCAATAATTTGGAATTGATTCTTCTGTTTGCCATGTGTCACTCTTATGTTTGTAACATACCTATTACTTGTCCCTGACTCTTGACTCTCCATTGATTATACATAGGCCTGAAAAGGAGGGTAAACACTAAATACTCCCAGCTGGTATCCTTCATTGGGGCCCCTTCTCTTATAGGCCTCAGCTGATAGGCTTTTAAAGTAATGATTTTACAATAAAACCCTCTATTAAATACAATACATCCTCTGTAAGTTGACCACCCAAGGGACTGTAACAAACTGGTCAACACATGAAGGTGGTCAACATAAGGAACTAGGCCTTTTGTACTGATATGTACAAGTGGTGCATGTTTGGTCTAAAAATTAGATGAGGTGGTCAGCTATGGAGACTCCACTGTATTTCGACTCTAGGAAGCGACTCCGCAGAGTTTGCATTCGAACATTGATTTAAAAAAATTCAGTGAGTTGGAAATGTCCTATTGGAAAGTATAATTCAAGTGACTCCTCTAAGACAGCCATTCCAGAATACCCAATAAGCCTGCGAGGAGTTTATGACTGACCGAAGATGTTAAGAAGATTACTTGGGTAATAGATTTTCAAAGTCATTTGTGCAACAACTAAATTAAAAATATAAAGCCTCAGAGGAAAATGGTAAACATATCTAAGCCCTCACTCAATACCCATTTAAAGTTCTTTAAGGAAACAAAGCAAAATAACCCAATCTCTGCCTCCTAAACTAAAATTCTTCTAGCAATACTATAACATGACAAGGATAACTCTGGTAAATAAAGCTACATGTTGAATTCTCCCCAGGGAATGTCTGCATCATCTGTAATGATTTCTCAAAAATATTTTTCAGAAGCAAAGAATATTATGTTGTCAGGGCAGTGACATTGCAGATATGCTTCAGGGAGCTCTTTCATTATAAGCTTCTCTTTCCTGACACTTAAAAACTTTTTTTCTTGAGTGAGCATACAAAAGCTGGTTACAACAGTATGCCGCACACTTTTAATTAATCTGAGGATGAGTTTTAAGTGACTTAAAACTCACTGATGGAACTGGACTGAACCAGGCAACCACATGGTAATTATTCTGGAAGCATCTCATTGCATTGTGGTGGAGCCTCATCCAATCAGATTGTCTCTCTTAAGAATGTGACCCGTATAATATAGAGACAGAGAGAAGTCTTTGGAACTGACTCATTGTAAAGGTGCTATCTAGAGAGAAGTTTCTTGATCTTTTGCAAAGATGCCAGATATTCTTTTTGGATCTTGCCAGCATACTTCTATATTCTTATCTTTCTATTAAGCTGCTCTCTTAGGATTTAAATTTGTCAAGTTGATTTCTGGTGCTTGCAAATGAGAAAAGCTTTACCAGAGTCCCACCCACTGTTCCACTGACAGTCCATAACACAGGGCATGTGCCATGCTGGTCGTCAGTGAGAAGACAGATGGCTTTGGACAGTGATCCCCCAGTGGCCTAAGCCAGCCAGGACTGAGCTTCTGTGATAACCATGTTAGCCTGGCTGCCCTTATAAAGAGTGAGCCTTAAAGAATGAACCACAACTCAATGACACTTCCACCAAAACTTCGTGACTCTGGCTAGAAGAAACGGCTCCTTCCTCTGAACTCGTACCTTGTTTATAAACTTCATCTAGCTTTTATCACCTTCTGCATTTCCCTGCAGTCATGTGAGAACTGGTCCTCTTTCTCCTATGTCTGGAAGACTGTAAGCTCCTGCAGGGCAGGGATGGACGTTTTTGGATCCTGCATGTTTTCCTAAACACTTCAGTACATGGTCCCTGAGTGGTCAACAAGTCTGACCTGAAGGTTTTCTTTGTGTCCAGCCTGAGACTTAGGGATGGGGAATGGGGAAAGAAGAGGATCCAGAATGGGTTTGGATGCTCTATCTGGGCAGACAGGACTGAAAACAGCCTATAATCAGATGCCAGGAGTGTGCTTCAGAGGCATCTCAGCCGAGGCTGAAAAGGCCAGATTATCAGACTCCAGGCAATAATGAACTCCTCTATTTTGAGACTATAACTTCACCTTACAGGCTGAAAAGACCTAAGGGGTCCATTTCTCTTATTAACATCTCCAGGAACGAAACCATTCCTTCAGGCTTACCCCTTAGATGACAGAAATTTACTATTCAACCTCATAAATGGACTGAGCGTTTTTCAGTCTTCTCTGCATCATCAGATTGTTACAATAATACCTTGTAGTTATGTGAAACCTTTATATCCAAGTACTTTTGGGTCTTTTATTGCCTTTATGTTCACCACAGCCAGCCCCACTCAGGGGCGGGAATCATTAAGCTCCTTTTGCAGACAGCACAGAGGTTTCATTGCTCACCCAAACCTACAGGGTAAATTAGGGAAAGGGGACCTGGTGCCACAACCCAGGTCTGCCTAGGGTTTGTCCTTTCGAACCATTCAGTTAATTTGGGGGCTGTGTAGGAGCCTGCCCTGTCATACCAGGGTATCCCCACCCCTACAGGCTCAGAAATGCTGTCTGCTACTGCTCATGAGGTGGGACTGGGAGCCCGGGAGTAATCTCACTGCATCAGATTCAAGGGAACTAACCTTCATTTGGAGTTTTATTTATAAATTGGACTGTTCAGAATTTGGCTCAGGTGGCATTAAAGAACCACGGTTCAGGGCCACATTGAGAGCAGCTGTGAGTGGTTTGCTATCTGGGAGGGGGAGACAGAAGCTGGGAGTAAATGAGGACCCTGTGGAGAAGTTGCTAAAAGCTGCCCACCAACTCAGAGAGCCCACCTGCCTAGTGGGTGGGATTATTTTAATTCCCTTCTTAAAAAAAAAGCTGGGTGGGAAATTTGCTAAAATCTGCATTAAATGTGATTTTTCTCTAACTGAGGGGAGCCTCCGGAACAAAGCGCATATGCTTCCATGGAGCCGGCCCTCTCGGGTCTGGAAGTGAGCAGCAGAGCTTCTCTCCACTGCTGTGACCTAACTGGCTTTAAAACCTCATGTGTACGATCAGAGTTACACACGGCCAGCACACCGTTTGGTGCAGCCACTCTGGGAGATTACATTTTGGAAAGAGACCATGGTGCCTTATTTCAAGATATGAAAAGAAGCCAATTGAGAGGCTTAGGAAGCAGATAGAGGTGGGTAAAGGAGCAGAACTGGAGCCTTGAATTAATCTGATTTACTGCTTTTGAAATAATAATTTTAAAAAAGGAAGAAAAAACTCAAGAAGTTACTGCTTTCCAAGGAGGGAGTGAGGTCCAGTGCCCAAGAGATCTGTGTGTAAATCTTTTTGGCTCTACGCATACACTTGCGGTGAGATTTTTGAGAACTTTGTTGCTCATTTTTTTTTTTTTGCAGTTTTGGCTGGGGCTGGGCTTGAACCCACCAACTCCGGCATATGGGGCCGGCACCCTACTCCTTTGAGCCACAGGCACTGCTCTCTCTGTTGCTTATTTTTTTAGTGCTCCTGCTAGGGGCCATCATTCACTTTCTCCAAAACAGTGGTTCTAAACCTTCTTAATGTCCCGGCCTTTTAATACAGTTCCCGTGGGTCGTGACCCGCAGGTTGAGAACTGCTACTCCAAAACAATGATTTCTAAATAAATAAAATCTGTTTTTTCCTAAGCTTCTCTCAAACAGTCTGTTTATTAGCACAACTGGGTTTAAGAATTGCCTCATAGGCTTGGCTGGGAGAGCTGAATCAGAACTGAGGCTCAAGATTAATTTCTACCTTAAGCCTTTGGTTTTTAGGGGTCTTTGGGGTGGACAAGGGAGATAAGATATGAACTTTCTGAATTCTGGGATTTTGGGGGGCCAAGCTTTGGGGAAGCTGAGAGTAGGGCCATGCTATCCTACTTGCAAGAGCTTGGCAGGCTTCCCTCTGTCTGTGGACTCTCCTGGGCACTGGTACCTGGTGTCCTGCACTAGAAACCAGTCTGTTCTAGTTCACACTGCCTTGGTGGGTTTTCTTTTGCTCTTTCTCTCTCTCTCTTTTTTTAATTAATGGATCTTGGGCTGGAGATTGATTATTCTCTACTGAGTGAGTTTAAAAATAAGCAACAGTGGAAACAGCCTAGGTGGGATATACCAACATGGGTAAGCATCAGGTCTTATTTCTCTGAAGCTGATACGTCTCCTATTTCTCATTCCAAGTATGGACTGGGAGTCTACAAATTCTAGGACTTGGATGCTGCTGTAACAAAGAACTCCTTTTACTACCCGTAGCACCCTGTACCACCTCATTTTCTAGGATGGAGATTTTAAAAATGACATTTAGATATGGTACATTCTAGCTAATGTACGTACTTCCCTTTTGCACTGGTTTATTGTTTCTTTTTAGACAACTTATCAGTTTAATCACATAGCTTAATAAATACATTGATCATACTACATGCAACATTCTGAGAATCCTGGCTGAACAAGACCTCTTGAAGTGGTTCCCACTCTAGCACAATGATTCAAAACCAAGGTGGGGTGGGAGGATTTTGCTTTCCAGGCAGTATTTGACAAATACCTATTTTTGGTTGCCACAATTTGGGAGGGCAGCGCTACTGGGACCTAGTGGTTAGAGGCCGCGTATGCTGCTAAACCTCCTATGATGTCCAAAACAGCTTCCACAACAAAGAATGATCTGACCCCAAATGTCAATAATTTTGAGGGTCAGAAAGCTGCTCCAGCAGAAGAAGGACACATTGTACAAATGGTAACATTGTGATGGCGTATGTGCTACAATATATATGAGAACAGGACATTGAAGTAAGTATGTGGAAGGGAAGCTGGAACTCGGGGCAGGTGGGCCGATGGACACCAGGAAAGACTGTAGGGAAAAGTGACTCCTAATCAGGGTTTTTACTTAATACATTTGCAGCGAATAATCAAAGAATGGCTTTTGTTGGAAGTTAATGAAACAAGAACTGCATATTGGGATTTTTAATTTTCTTTTTTTGTACAACCTTCCACATAATTTAATCAAATGTTTCTGATGACTTTATGTCTTCCCTTAAAACACTATTTCCCCCAAAGAACTGGATGAGGGAGGAATTCATTCAAACCTTAGTTTTTGCTTCTCAGCGGGAATCTCTAAAGTCTACTTTAACCAGCGGTTCTTCTGCCAAGACTGCTCTTTTCTTTCCTCTCCTTCAAGATTCAGCTTCCTAACCCTTGACCCACAAAGCCTTCTCTGGGAGACTTCAGACCATAGTGATTGATTCATTCTCTGAATTGCTTAGAGCTTGTGGCCTTTTCCCACACCTACAACCATCTCTTTGGGAGTGTTTCTACCTAGACTGTGGGCTCCTCAAGGACAAAAACCACATTGCCCTCATGTGCACTCTTCTATAGCACTGAACATTGTTCTCCCCTAATATCCATTGAAGTTGGGAGGAAGAGGAAGAAACTAAGGAAAGATGTCAGGAGACTAACATCTTTCTGTAACACTGGACTAATGGATGTGCACATTTTATCCTCCCAAAGTCTCTGGATTGTGTCTTTATAATAAAGTCTAAATGTTTAATCTCTGTTCAGTAGGAAAAATAAATTTCCAAAAAAAAAAATAAATTGCCATAATTATTATTAGCATTTTCTTACTAACAGATTTTTCAGATGCTGTTTCCATATCAAGCACATCAACCTTTCTGTTGTCATAGAGACAAAGATCTTTATATAACCATGGGCAAGGTGAGATTTTTTATTTTTCTCTCTCCCTCCTTCCAGTTGTCTTAAACTAATAAAAAAGAAAAGAACATTTTTAAAATAAATTTTATTTTATTTTATCTCTGTTCCCAATTAAAGCAAGTGAAAATGTGGGAGACTATTTTTGGTATCACATTTTAGATTTGAAATACCTATGTTTTTAAGAAAATATGTAAAGGGAGGAAAAATTTGAATGACACCCTTTTCAAAATTTGTGAGTAGTGGGATTATTATAATCCATATACTGGTTTTCTTCCTAAAGAAAATAGTGAACTTCAGATGGAGGAGTTTGTTGGTAGAGTTACTGAGTCCTGAGAGCATAAACTGACATTTGTTGGGGACTGATAATGAATTATGAGGTGCTCTGCAGCACTCGTCTCTTCCAACCCTCGGAACCTAGGTGCTCACTTCTCACTGCACAGTGAAATACTGTTGATAAGTTAGTGCATAACTAAACCTTAGTGGGTACATTAGCCTTTCTTCTGGAGGCTCTATCTGATAATTTAAGCTCTCTTCTTTTTAGGAACTCCTGATAACATGTTATTCATAATATTTTTTTATCTTATAATTATTGTTTACCATTTTATTCATTCATCACTAAGAAAAGAGGATTTCTTGTCTACTTTTCATGTTCTTTGTGTTAATAATGAGTGATTCCTTTACCTCTCTGCCTTCTTCCCTCAGGACTCAGAACCATCCTTACACTTTCTAAGATTCACCCTTCCCCTATGTTCTTAGACTGATGCCCTCCCACAAATCCCACCGAGATCTTACTCAACTAGTCCTCCCTCATCCCATGTATCTTCTGTCTGTCCTTCTTCATGGATTCCTTCTTCTCTTCTTCTTTGAAGGAAAAAAAAACTTAGTCCTGCTTATTTTCCATCTGTCTCTGAGTTTAGGGTTTTAATTTATGCATTTTGTAGCAAAAAATAGATGTTGTGTGTGTGTGTTGAGGGGTTAAGGAAGGAAAGTATATGGAAGAAGGAAATTTAAAATATACTTCTTGCTCTCCAAGAGTATTTCTTCATAAAGAGAAGTGTCTTGGGTCTTAAACTTGAGAGTGATTCTACTACAAAACTTTTAGAAGTGATCAAGGAATACAGCAGTGTCTCAGACTACAAAATCAACATCCATAAATCTGTAGCCTTTATATATACCAATAATAGCCAAGCAGAAAAAACAGTCAAGGACTCTATTCCTTCCACAGTAGTACCAAAGAAGATGAAATATTTGGGAGTTTACCTAACAAAGGATGTGAAAGATCTTTTAAAGAGAACTATGAAACTTCAAGAAAAGAAATAGCTGAAAATGTTTTTTGTTTTTTTTTTTGAGACAGAGCCTCAAGCTGTCACCCTGGATAGAGTGCTGTAGCATCACAGCTCACAACAACCTCCAATTCCTGGGCTCAAGTGAGTCTCCTGCCTCTGCCTCCCAAGTAGCTGAGACTACAGGTGCCCGCCACAACGCCCGGCCATTTTTTGGTTGCAGACATCATTGTTGTTTGGCAGGCCCGGGCTGGATTCGAACCCGCCAGCTCAGGTGTACGTGGCTGGCGCCTTAGCCCGTTGAGCCACAGGCGCCGAGCCTGAAAATGTTAACAAATGGAAAAACATAGCATGCTCATGGCTGGGAAGAATCAATATTGTTAAAATGTTTATACTACCCAAAGCAATATATAATTTTAATGCAATTCCTATTAAAGCTCCATTGTCATATTTTAAAGACCTTGAAAAAATAATACTTCATTTTATATGGAATCAGAAAAAACCTCAAATAGCCAAGACATTACTCAGAAATAAAAACAAAGCAGGAGGAATCACGCTACCAGACCTGAGACTCTACTATAAATCGATAGTGATCAAAACAGCCTGGTACTGGCACAAAAACAGAGAGGTAGATGTTTGGAACCAAATAGAGAACCAAGAGATGAATCCAGCTACTTAACATTATTTGATCTTTGACAAGCCAATTAAAAACATTCAGTGGGGAAAAGATTCCCTATTTAACAAATGGTGCTGGGTGAACTGGCTGGCGACCTGTAGAAGACTGAAACTGGACCCACACCTTTCACCATTAACTAAGATAGA
>CAUYRH010156721.1:0-11787 GCA_963574655.1 Perodicticus potto | reverse complement strand
GTCTGTTGCTGCCACTCTAATCTGCGGCTTTTTCTCCCGCTGGAGTGATCGGGGGCCCTCTTCGCCACCTTCCTCAGCTCAAAGTGTCTTTTCCACACCACAGGATCCCGGGCCCCCTGCACCGTCAGACCTCACCAGGATCCTGCCCCTGGGGTAGCACTGACAGAACACCTATTCCCAATGATCTAGGGAAAAGACGCTCGCCACTTTGGGCATTCCAATAAGTTTGTATCTGCCTCGTGCCTGAGTTGCGTGGGTCCCTGTGTGACCAGCTAAGAACCACCACAACCAACTCTAGCCTCCCAGAGTGCTAGGTTTGTGACCTTTCTGGTCATCAAACGCTGAGATCCACTTTTCGGTGGAATTTTTTTCCCAGTTAGGTTTTGTGAATTGCGACCTGCTGTCCTCCCTGTGGGAGGAGCTGGCTGCCCCTCCGCCCTTCAGGGGGAAACAGTTTACAGCAGTTTCCCCAGTTATGAAATATATTTCAAACACAACAATCCACCAAATCGCTGTGCATTGCCAAGTGCTCATCCACTCCGACAATTCACACGGCGAAAGGTCCAGTACTCCCTCCCTCTCACCTGCTGACTGGAGAGTGATGAACTACTGGACTGTCACCGCCGCCATCTTCCGAAAAACCAACACCTAAAACTTAAATATTAACCATTTTTAAGTGTATAGTTTAATGGCATTAAGTACCTTCGCATTATTGTGCAACCATCACCACTATCTAAAAATATGTATTTTAATTAGATTCAAGTATATTTCTTCAGACTCAATAAATGTATATCAAAATCAATTCTATATAATTATGTACAGTCAGCACTCTGTATTCCAAATTCTGCATCTGAAAATTCAACCAACTATCGATTGAAAATATTAAAAATGAATAATAATAAGTTTTAAGAAAGGAAATATTAAAAGAAAACCAATACAACAATAAAAATGAATACAAATAAAAAATACAGTATAACAACTACTTACTTAACATTTACATTGTAGTGGGTAAAGCTAATTTAGAGATGATTTAAAGTATACAGAAAGATATGCATAGCATATATGCAAATGGTACACCATCTGCATAGTGGACTTCAGCATTTGCAGACTGTGGTATATCTGCAGGGGCCCAGGACCCCAAACCCCAAAGACACCAAGGAATAACTCTATTACATGATTATAAATCTCAAAAGACAGATGCCAAAGGTTAAATGTCATTATCTTTACATTTCTTCCTTTTGTTTGTTTGAATATTCTGCTTTTTGTAGGCAATATATTACTTTCATATTGAAACTGCTTATTTTCAATATTCACTAGAATAAAATGTATGTTTTATTTTGTTCTATGGTATATGTTCTACGAAAATATATGTTCTTTAATGTAATTTAACATGTATATATTTAAAGCCTGGCTTACACAGAATTTAGCTTAATATGGGACATCTTTGGGCTGAATTCACCATTTTGATTTCTGAGAAGAATAAAAGTCTCAGTTCCCATGGAGTATTCCAAAAAAGTCTTAGTGTCCATGGAGCTTTACCAAAGACTCAGCCAGGGTAGGATCATCCCCTGCAAGGAGACAAATAAGTTGCTTTGGGTAACATATGGAGCTATGTTGATTTGATTGAATCTCCTTTATGTATCTAATTAATTAATTAATTAATTAATTAATTAATTTTTGAGACAGAGTCTCTGTCACTCTGGCCAGGGTGCTGTGCTCACAACAACCTCAAGTCTTGGGCTTAAGTCATCCTCTTTCCTCAGCCTCCCAAGTAGCTGGGACTACAGGCTCCCACCAGCACACCTAGCTATTTTTGGTAGAGATGTGGTCTCACTCTTGCTCAGGCTGGCCTCAAACTCCTGACCTCAGGTGTTCCACCTACCTCAGCCTCCCAGAGTGCTAGGATTACAGGTGTGAGCACCTAGCTTGATTGAATCTCTTTTAAATCTATAGAGTTGGGGTGCAATTTGGACAGAAACTGTTGTAAGAATTGAGGTTTGTCTTCTCAGGTAAGCCCTGATCCTGTAAAACATCATTAGATGCTAGGTTGTTTCCTCATGTATTAAAGGTAGAGTGTGAATTGTATGCCTTTTAAATACTTTACTAAGTTTGACTGCAGGGACTGTTTAAGACCGTGTTAAAGTTTCTATTTGTTAGGCTTGCATGCTCAAGAATAAAATATGCCTCATCCAGCCATATTTCTGTTAAAGCTACTACAGGTTTATGGGAGTGCTAAAATGGTATAGCAAACATGGAAATTAGTGTCACCGTCTTAGAAGATTCTTTATATATAGCTCTTATTTTAGGGAAACATATGATGGCTATTTGGCACTTTTAGATAAGTAGGTTTGTTTTTCAAAATGTGCATTCCTGTCAAATTCACAGCCAATCCATCAGTCTGCTTTTCCACAGCCCTTTCATAGACAAACACCTTTAAGCACTTCAGAAATATCAGATTAACATTAATTCTCCAGGGATTAAGAACCAGACAAAAGTGGGTTTAGGAAAACGCTGCAAGCAGAGTTGAAAGGTAGGTGTATGTTGTATCAGTTTCCTGCAGGGCTCAGCAGGAAAGCTGAGGGGTGAGAGGCCCTCTGAAAATTATTTGCCATTTTGATGAGCCTTGGGACTCTAAGTTGGAGGAGAGACCAAATAACTTGTCCACGACAGCCTAAGAAATGCTGAGGTCCAGCATTCTAAATGGCGATATTCCCTCTTCTTTTCTGTCCTCAATCCAATTTCCTTTCTTTCTCCCCTCCCTTACACATTATGCTATGGATATGGCTGCTGACCCATCACACAATGGAAAAAGCCTGTGGCTTGCACTCTAAAATACTCATGACTGAATTATTGTACACAGTTATGACTCAATAAAAAATAATTAAAAAAAAACAATAAAATACTCAACTCATTATCCACTGACAGGACAATGACTTTGGCTTATAGGTGTGAGGGGAAAAAAGTCCAACATATCAGCCACTTAACACACAAATAGTTACAAAGTGAAAAGGCAGCAAACACACAGACTTCTCTCTAGTGTCATTTGGGGGCGAGCTTATGACTTCCAACAGTCCTCAGGCATATGCAGGTAATAAAATTGTAAGCACGAAGAAGGCTCCATACTATTTACTCATGTATAAATTTCTGTGAAGAGCATTCATCTGCCTTTCTTAAAACTTTCCCTGCCTAGCATCCTCTGAGACAGCAGGAACTCAATCCTTAGCATTTGTGAAGGGCTCTTTGCTAGAAAATCAAAATCTACCTAAAGCACAGAATATTTTCTCAGGTGCTTTTTATATATTGGGTCACATTCTCTTTTTGAAAAGCTCTCTTACTGGGGTCATCATTCATGATTCAGAGGTAAAAACTAATGATGTAGTTATTTATCTCCCTAAACACTCATATGCGAGTGATTGGTATATTTTAAATAGACGTCTAATCCATTACTGTTACAGGTATTATGTTGTCCCATCTGTGCCTATGAAAATATTCATGAGAAATATGTAACTGTCTACCCTCTTTTCTTTTTGCCTTGCCATAAAAGAATGGAAAAAAAAAAGACTTTGTTAATTTCTTAGCTATATTATATTATTAGTCTTTGCAAAGTATGGTTTTATGGTTTCCTTGTTCTTGCCTTAATACCACTGTATCTTGTTTTCCTCTATTATCCTAATGACTTCTCCAGTGATTTATTATGAGGAGATAATGTGCTTTAATTGCAAAATCAAGAGAGAAAAGAAGGCAGGATGTCAAAGTGCAACTTGGTTTTACTACAGAATGGAGTAAATCCTTTCGTCTCTTTGGCTATTGATGCCCTTCCAAAGGCTATTGGTCCAGTAGCATCATACTAATCCCCTACTCAATTCTTCAACCCAATTCTGCTGTTTGGACTTCAGCTGAGTGGGAGATGTCAACTTGCTCACTCTGAATTCAAAATAGTTTTCAAAATCCATGCACCAAAGTGTGTTTATTTTACTAATAAATGATTTCTTGCTCAAATGTATTTTCTCTCTCTCTCTTTCTTTTTTTTTAGAGACAGATTCTTACTTTGTCACCCTCAGTAGAGGGCAACCTCCAGCTCTTGGGCTTAGGTGATTCTCTTGCCTCAGCCTCCCAAGTAGCTGGGACTATAGGCACCTGCCACAATGCCCGGCTATTTTTGTTGTTGTTGCAGTTTGGCTGGGGCCGGGTTTGAACCTGCCACTCTAGGAATATGGGGCCAGTGCCCTACTCACTGAACCATAGGCACTGTCTGTGTTTTCTTTCTTTTAAAAAAGCAACCCTAACATTCTGGGATATCTACTTTTCAGTTCTAGAATAGATTTAAAGCCACATTCATAGGTGGTCAATAAATAATTGCTCATTAAATAAACCAAATTGAGGAAAGAGGGAGGGAGAAGGTTACTGGAACTAGTAGTAGCAATAGAAATCCACCCATCCAAACCTGCTTTCATCAGGGGTCCTGATCTCCCCCACGTGATACAGAAGACACTGTCTAACTACTAAAGTTATGGATGGCAGTGCTTTCTGGAAGATTTGTGTTTTAAAAGAGGACATTTGAGAATTCAAATCCACTTTTAAGTGGTCTGAGTAAAATAGCTTTTCATGAGATATATTGGGGAAGTCAAGAAAATTCTTGAGTCTCCCAAATTCAATCAGAGAATTCTAAGGAGCAGAGCTGCCTCCACCTCATTCATTCACACCTAACAGGTGCAGTGTTCACTATCTGGGTTATAGAGTGGAAATAAAAGGTGGCTTTGCATCTCAGGAGCTTCTACACCAGGACAAAGCCCCAGGATGGGGCTCAGACGATCTACTTGGGGAAAATGGACTTTTACTTGAAGTTATGCCATCTCAGAGAGTTCAGATAATTAAAGATTATGAGTTGGAAGCCAGTTTGTAAAATACTGCATCTCACTGACATGTTTTGTTTGACCAGTACAGTATCTCAAACTTTTTAATTAGCTGCCTACCTTTCCCTACTGCCTTACAATCTACCTTAACTTGCTCATTTCTTGTAGGCAACCAAGTTTGTGGATCATTGACTAAACCATCCTATTACAGGCTTCAGTTAATTGGGTTAATCTTCGTATCCGGTATTATGTTATAACTGCCTTCGTCTGGCATCCAGAAATGGATTCAGGGCTAAAAGTTATACAATTAGGAAGCCATCTTTAATAAAAGAATACCATAACAATTTTTTTGTTTTGAAATAGCACAACAAATCATTAAATTTTTTCTTTTTTTTTAAATTGGGCCCGACATGGTGGCTCATGCCTGTAATCCTAACATTCTGGGAGGCCAAAGTTGGAGGATGAACTGAGGCCAGGAGTTTGAGACCAGCCTGAGCAAGAGTGATAGCCCATTTGTCCAAAAAAAAAAAAAAAAAAAAAGGAAAGACCAGAACAATTAGCCAGACATTGTGGTGGATATCTGTAGTCCCTGCTACCTTGGAAGCTGAGATAGGGACATTGCTTGATCCCAGGAGTTCTACGTTGCAGTGAGCTAAGATGACACCATTATATTCCAACCCAGCAGCAGAGCAAGACTCTGACTGAAAAAAAAATATATATAGTCATATATTTTTTGTATAAAACATCTTGACCATGTACACATATTACAAGGTCCCTGCCGAGGTCCTCAGAAAGGGTTGGAGCAAGTCAGCTTCAGATTTAATGAACTTTCTGGTAAGTCATGCTCTGTGAATACTCTACATCTATGAGTTAGCATTTGTTGATTTGTCCTTCCAAAGAAGCCTATGCTAGAGTTTCCATGTGGAAATTACTTTCTGGATTTTCTTGGGAAATTTATATTTTTCTTTCTTTCTTTTTTTTTCTTTTGAGACAGAGTCTCAAGCTGTTGCCCTGGCTAGAGTGCCATGGCATCACAGATCACAGCAACCTCAAATTCTTGGGCTTTAAGAAATTCTCTTGCCTCAGCCTCCCAAGTAGCTGGGATTATAGGTGCCTGCCACAATGCATGGATATTTTTTTGTTGTAGTTGTCATTGTTGTTTTTTTTTTAGCTGACCTGGGCTGGGTTCGAACCCACCAGCCTTGGTGTATTTGGCTGGCACCCTACCCACTGAGCTACGGGGCGCCACCAGAAATTTACATTTTTCCAAATGTTAAATTTTGAGAAAAATCAATTGAGAAATTGGGAAAATGGATAAAAGTATTATTATAACTCTTCCTTTATGAATTATAGCATAAAAATCAACACATTTAACTGATTTGAAGGAATCCATTGACTTTAAGTCAAAAACTAGATCGTGAAACACTAACAGAGGGAGTAGAAGGGTACAGTGGCTATTTCCGGAAATTGGGAAAAGAGATCAATGAAAATAAACAGCATGATCTAATCAGTCTGCTTTGCTTCTAGCTCTTACATTTGTGATGCTGGCCTTGTCTACTATTAAGTTTTAATAAATTTATAGAAACAGCATATTTTTTACAAAACCTCTGAAATAAAACATCTAAGAAATAACAAGTTTGGAATTAGGAGGGGTGGAGCAAGATGGCCGACTGGAAGCAGCTTCTGTAAGAGGCTCCAGAAAAGGAAAAATAACCTCCAGAAACTGCACAATTAAGCTGAAGACTGGGAGCCCAGCTGAGAGAGAGAAGTGATAACTGCAGGTCACCTCTGCTGAGACAAGCTGCAACTCCAAGAAAGCAAGCTTCAGGTACAAAATTCATCTGAAAGGAAAAGTTTCCATCCCCTCCCCCAAGACAGCTGTGGGTTTTTGCTTTGCTGTTTCCTTTCTTTTTTCTCTTCTTTTGCTACTGCAGGTTTTCTACAGACAAGTGGTGAACTGTGGACTTCTTCTCTCAGCCCACAGAAGAGTGCTGTGGGAAGTGGGGTCTGCTTCCTCAGAGCAACACTGATGTGACTCTGAACACTCTCTTGCTAGGCAGAAAAACTGAATTTAAAGTTTACCCCACCATTCTGAACTTACACCCTTCCCTCCTTACCTGACGAACCAGAAGCCTATCCCCTGCTGAGACTGAGGGAGCAGGTTCTTGAGCAGCACCCTCTACTCCCTGCCTGCTGGAACAAGCACCCCACCAGAAAAGACTCCGGGGGGTCGCAGTGAGTCTCCCTCCCTCCGGCCAGGGAATCCACTGGCAACTGAATGGTCCCGTGCCCTGCACCTGAAGCCTGCCAGGCTTCTGCAGGCCCACTCCCGGGCAGGAATTCTGCAGGTGACTGCACCCCTGAACACCCGGCCCCCACAGGTCTGCCTCTGGCCAGAGACTCCCCTGGTGATCCTGTGGGCTGGCAACCAGACCCACAGGGACTCCGCGGGCCCACTCCCAGCCAGGAACTCCCCCAGTGACCATGCAGCCCCGTGCCCCAAGCCTACTGGGCCTCCGCAGGTCCACCTTCTGCCAGGGACTCTGCTGGCGACCGCCAGGCCTCCGCAGACCTGCCACCAGCCAGGGACGCCCCAGGCAATTGCATCACACACCCTCAGGGCCTCTGCAGGCCTGCCCCCAAACATGAACTCCCCCGGCACCCCGAGCCTGCGGGGCCTCCACAGGCCTGCCTTCTGCCAAGGACTTTGCCAGTGACCACCAGGCCTCCACAGGTCCACCCCTGGCCAGGGACTTTCCCCAACGACTGCGTTGGCCTGTGCCTGGCACCCACAGGGCTTCCACAGGCCTGCCCCCAAGGAGGAAATCCCCCGGCAACTGCACGACCACGCACCCTGAGCCTGCTAGGCCTCCACAGGCTTGCCTTCTGCCAGGGACTCTGCCAGTGAATGCCAGGCCTCCTCAGGCCCGCCCCTGGCCGGGAACTCCCCCTGGTGACCAAACGGCTCTGCGCCCTGCACTTACTGGGCTTCTGAAGGCCTGCCCTCAGCCAGGGACTCGGCTGGCAATGGTGTGGCCCCATGCCCTGCACACAACAGGCCTCTGCAGGCCCACCCCCAGCCAGGAACCCCCCCGTGGCAACTGCGTGGGCCCATGTCTGGCACCCGCAGAGCCTCCACAGGCCTGCCTCCGGCCAGGGATTCTGCTGGGGACCGCTCAGTCTCATGCCCCACGTCCGTCAGGCATCCGCAGGCCCACCCCCGGCCAGGAACTCTCTTGGTGACTGCATGCCCCTGTGTTCCATGTCTGCCGGGCCTCCACAGGCCTGCCTTCTGCCAGGGTCTCTGCCGGCGACCCAACCCCCCAGGCCTCTGTAGGCCCACCCCTGGACAGGGACTACACTGGTGACTGGTGACTGCCGTGGGACCAGGCCCCTCCCTCTGGAGCCCTCCTCCCAGCTAGAGACTGCTGAAGCCGTGGGCTCTCATTGCCAAAGTCACCGGGCACCTGGAACTCCCAGAACTGTGTGCACCATCCCCTGCCCTGCTTCTGGATCCAGGGGTTCAACACTCCAGAGCAGCTCCCATAGCCAGAACTCCCTGGCTGGTGCAGTCCCAGAGGAGCTACACAGGAGCTTTGTATACTCCCTACAAAGTCCCAGCAACAATAGAGTTATCCTGCTGGGGTCTAATCTTGGAAAGACACCTTCCGAACTCTAAGTACAGCCAGAGGCAACAGTGAAAAACAATCATGGGGTGGAGTCGATGGAAAAACTCTGGCAATATCAATAATCAGAGTAGATCAACTCCTTGAAGGAATGATAAGACAGACACAGCATAAGATCCCATGCATAAACAAATGGCTGAGAAGTCAGAAATTGAATTCAGAATCTGGATAGCAAATAAGATCAACAGAATGGAGGAAAAGATGGAATTAGAATTTCAAACAGTAATCCAAAATATGTCTCAAGAATTCAATGAATTCAAAGACAAAATGACCAAAGATTTTGACACATTGAGACAAGAAGTTGCAGCCCTCAAAGATCTGAGAAATACAGTAGAATCCCTCAGTAACAGAATGGAGCAAGAAGAAAAAAGGATTTCTGACATCAAAGACAAAGCTTTCAAATGCTCCCAAACATCCAAAGAGGAAGAGAAATGGAAGGCAAACACAGATCACTCTCTCAGAGAGCTCTTGGATAATTCAAAGAAAACCAATGTTCGCCACATAGGGATCCCCGAAAGCGATGAAGCGGCTTCACAAGACACAGAGTCTCCTCTTCATGAGATTATGAAAGAGAACTTAACAGACATGCCAAGAGATTCTGAAATTCAGATAGCAGACAAGTTTCACAACTCCAGTATGACTCAACCCAAATAAGACATCCCCTAGACTCATCATAATCATTTTCACTAAAGTTAATATAAAGGAGAAAATTCTGAAAGCAGCCAGATGTAAGAAAACCATAACCTACAAGGGGAAGAATATTAGAATAACTGCAGATCTCTCTGCTGAAACCTTTCAAGCTAGAAGAGGGTGCTCATCGACTTTTAATCTCCTAAAACAAAATAACTTTCAACCCAGGATCCTATATCCAGTTAAACTGAGTTTCATTTATGATGGAGAAATTAAATACTTTAATGACATCTACATGTTGAAGAAATTTGCTATAACTAAACCAGCTTGCCAGGATATTCTCAGACCTATCTTCCATAATGACCAGCATAATCCTCCACCACAAAAGTAAACCCACTCAGAAACTGTTGATCTAATTCCAACTTCCACAGTCGCAAAAGGATTCAAAATGTCCATCAGACTTTTAAAAGGCTTATCAATATTCTCAATTAATGTGAATGATTTAAATTGTCCTCTAAAGAGGCACAGGTTGGCTGACTGGATACAAAAACTCAGGCCAGATATCTGGCCTACATACATCTTGCATACAAGAATCTCATCTTACCTTAAAAGATAAATATAGACTCAAGGTGAAAGAATGGTCATCTGCACTCAAGGCAAATGGAAAGCAGAAAAAAGCAGGTGTTACAATCCTATTCGCAGATACAATAGGCTTTAAACCAACTAAAATAAGGAAAGACAAGGATGGACACTTTAAATTTGTTAAAGGTACTACTCAATATGATGAGATTTCAATTATTAATATTTTTGCACCCAACCAGAATGCACCTCAATTTATAAGAGAAACTCTTACAGACATGAGCAACTTGATTACCTCCAGCTCCATAGTAGTTGGAGATTTTTACACCCCTTTAGCAGTGCTGGATAGAGCTTCCAAAAAGAAGCTAAGCAAAGAAATTTTAGATTTAAACTTAACCATTCAACAACTGGTTTTAACAGACATCTACTGAACATTTCATCCCAAGAAAACTGAAGGTACATTCTTCTCATCAGCCCACGGAACATACCTCCAAATCGATCACATCATAGGTCACAAGTCTAACCACAGAAAATTCAAAAAAAAAAAAGCAATTATTCCTTGCCTCTTCTCTGACCATCATGGAATAAAAGTTGAACTCAATAACAACAGGAATCTGCATACTAAAACATAAACATGGAAGCTAAATAACCTTGTGCTGAAGGATAGATGGGTCATGGATGAGATTAAGAAGGAAATTACCAAATTTTTGGGACAAAATGACAATGAAGACACGAATTATCAGAACCTCTGGGATACTGCAAAGGCAGTCCTAAGAGGGAAATTTATAGCACTGCAAGCCTTCCTCAAGAAAACGGAAAGAGAGGAAGTTAACAACATAATGGGACATCTTAAGCAACTGGAGAAGGAAGAACATTCCAACCCCAAACCCAGCAAAAGAAAAGAAATAACCAAAATTAGAGCAGAATTGAATGAAATTAAAACAAAAGAATTATACAACAGATCAATAAATCAAAAAGTTGGTTTTCTGAAAAGATCAATAAAAATAGATAAACCTTTTGCTAACTTAACCAGGAAAAAAAGAGTAAAATCTGTAATTTCATCAATGAGAAATGGTAAAGACGAAATAACAACACACCCCTCAGAAATTCAAAAAATCCTTAACGAATATTACAAGAAACTTTAGTCTCAGAAATATGAAAATATGAAGGAAATTGACCAATACTTGGAAGCATGCCACCTACCCAGTCTTAGCATGAACAAAGCGGAAATGTTGAACAGGCCTATATCAAGTTCTGAAATAGTATCAACAATACAAAATCCCCCTATAAAGAAAAGCCCGGGACCAGATGGCTTCATGTCAGAATTTTACCAAACCTTTAAAGATGAACTAGTACCCATATTACTAAACCTCTTCCAAAATATAGAAGAAGAAGGAATACTGTCCAACACATTCTATGAAGCAAACATCACCTTGATCCCCAAACCAGGGAAAGACCCAACAAGAAAAGGAACTTATAGACTAATTTCACTAATGAATATTGATGCAAATATATTCAAGAAGATCCTAACAAACAGAATTCAACAACACATCAAACAAATTATAAACCATGTCCAAGTGGGCTTTATCCCAGAGTCTCAAGGCTGGTTCAGTATACATAAATCTATAAATGTAATTCAGCACATAAATTAAAAATTAAAGGCCATATAATTCTCTTAATTGATGAATAAAAAGCTTTTGACAATATCCAGCATCCCTTCATGATCAGAACACTTAAAAAATGGTATAGAAGGGACATTTCTTAAACTAATAGAGGCCATCTACAGCAAACCCACAGCCAATATTGTATTGAATGGAGTTCAAATGAAATCATTTCCATTTAGATCAGGAACTAGGCAAGGTTGTCCATTATCTCCTCTGCTCTTCAACATTGTAATTGAAGTTTTAGCCATTGCAATCAGGGAAGAAAGGGCAATCAAGGGTATCCACATAGGGTCAGAAGAGATCAAACTTTCACTCTTCGCAGATGATATGATTGTATATCTGGAAAACACCAGGGATTCTACTACAAAACTTTTA
>CAUYRH010156720.1:0-25102 GCA_963574655.1 Perodicticus potto | reverse complement strand
GCCTTAGCCCGTTGAGCCACAGGCGCCGAGCCTCATGTTATATTTCTATTATCGCGACTTTCTACCCTATTCAGTCTCTTCCTTCAAAAAGCTGGTATTTAAGGCTCGGCGCCTGTGGCTCAACAGGCTAAGGTGCCAGCCACGTACACCTGAGCTGGTGGGTTCGAATCCAGCCCGACCCGCCAAGCAACAATGACGGCTACAAGCAAAAAACGGCCGGGCGTTGTGGCGGGTGCCTGTGGTCCCAGCTACTTGGGAGGCGGAGGCAGGAGACTCGCTTGAGCCCAGGAGTTGGAGGTTGCTGTGAGCTGTGATGCCACGGCCCTCTATCCAGGGTGACAGCTTGAGGCTCTGTCTCCAAATAAAAAAATAAAATAAAATAAAAAAAGATGGTATTAAGATCACCTGGACAATGTTCAATTTGCTGTCTAAAATTAGTTATTGGGTCATTAGAAAAAGGTGACGTTTCTGAAAAGGAAACATAGGGAAATATATAAAACTGCTAGTTATCTTACTCCCTCGTGTGTGTGTGTGTGTGTGTGTATATGTGTGTGTATATATATATGGTGGCCATATAGTTTGTGTGCAGTTTAAATCTTTACTATGAGAACCTATTTTTTCTTTTTAACATCTTTATAGTTATCTTAATCCCTCAAAACATTTCCAGCAACTGAAAAACTAAAAAACAAAATAACAACAAATTGTTCACTGGTCCAAACCTGCTCGGCTCCTGTCCCTGCAGGTGGAGTGGGTGCTGCTGGTAGTGTCCAAAGACCTCAAACACAATGGGTTTGGTCCTGATGTAATCCACAAAGGATTCAGTGATCTCCACTGCAATCTGACAAGTAAGAAAGCCAAGCAAGATTAGGAAAGATTTGTTGTAAGAAAAAACACATTTGCTTCGATCAGAACTTTAGTACTGCTGAGTGTCCTTACGTGTGCAGTGTTGTTACGCAGGCTCCCCTCTCAGGTTCACTCTAAAGTTAACTTCGCCAAGCTTCAGGAATTCAACACCCTTCACAGTTTGACCCGACTAACCTGAGTCCCTGCTGCCCCTCACACACTACTGTTCTGGCTCAAACCCATCTACTTTTCCTTTCCCCTGTTCTCTCCTCTGCTGTGCCGAGGACTGGCCCAGGCTGCAGCCCTGCCTGAGAGGCCCTGCCAAACGTCCACACATCTAAGTCATCCCTGTGCTTCAAGGCCCGACTCAAACAGTAACAATACTAAGAAGGACAGGTACAGACTGTGGACTACGTGCCAGGCAAAATGCCAAGTTGACATACCTTTTCTGGGTTCTTCAAAAAACTCTCCGCCTCCTTTCTCCACCTAACCATCACCCCCTCAACCAAAAAAAGTGACTTAAAATATCTTTCCATTAATAGAAATAACTCCTTTCTCCACTCCCACTGCATTCAACAAATACTTTCCTCATGTCTCTCTCTCACTCGTACAACTGGTGCTTACATACACATTTTATTTCTCCTATCATAATTCTAAGCTCCTTGCAGGTATCTACAATTCATCTGCATTCTCCAGGCGTGTCGGGCACAGTCCTTCAGCACAGCAGCTTATCACTATGTGTCAGATGCATGCATGCTCGCATTCACACAAACACCAAAAAGAAAATACTGTATTTTGGATGTGAATGTTCCATCTTTGGAGTTTTCCTTTCCTCTTACTTTATGGAACAGACACAGCTAGCAAGAGAATGAGGGAGGGTTTTACGCAGCAGAGAAGTTCCTGGATGCTAAAGTCACACTTTTCTGAGTTCAAAACCCACCTCTGCCTCTTCCTAGCTTTGTAAACCTGGTGAGTAACTAACCTCCCTGTGCCTCAGCCATCTAAGATGTAACAGGGATCACTGTAATCTATGCTGTAAAGCGGGAAGATTAAATGACACCAAAAACACTCAGAACGCTGACTGACACAAAATAAAGTTTTGTGAATGTTAGCTATTGTGATAAAAATGATGAGTTTTGAACAGAGTTTAAGTGACATTTATAATATTTAAGAGAGAGATGGTCTGTTTTCTTACTCCGAGTATGAAGAGAGTTGTAAGGGACATGTTAGTGGGTTAATTATAATATCAGCTGCAAGGAAAACAGACTAACCTCTTAACTATAGAGGGTATTTAATACTTTCTATATTATTTGCAACTGAACAATATAAATGTTAGAGGACATATTTATGCATAAAGAACAATGCATTCGCTTTAATAAAACCCTTATTAAACATTCTTATTTTTCTAGGACAGAAACACTAAAACAACTCACTACATTCAAACTGATGGAAGATTTTACTGGCAGACAGCACATACCACTCACTGGGGCCATTGTAAATCAGACAAGGAGGCGCTGCTCCTTCCACTGAGCATGACCTCACTGCTCTGGCCACTCCCTCTATTATCTACTCCCTCTGGGAAGCTTCCCTGCACAGGGAGAGGTTGTGCCACTGTCCTCTGCTGAGAGATCCAAGGTACTACAAACCTATTATATGTTTGGCAACAATGTCTAAGTTACTTACATTCTGCACGTGATAAAAGCCCAAGGGACTTCCTCTGCCATTGTTTTTGAGGGGTTCGGTGGAGAATGCTTCATCATGGCGATGCAAAAAGCTTAATAAAAAAATAAGATGTGAATACCACATTAAATGGTTTCCTCAACATCTGTTTTTTTGTTGTTGGTGTTGCAGTTTTTGGCCGGGGCCAGGTTTGAACCCACCACGTCCAGAATATGGGGCTGGCACCCTACTCCTTTGAGCCACAGATCTGTTTTAAGAACTAAACGTGGGTTCTATAGAAAGAAGCAACCTACTTAAGATTCTTTATCTGAGGTAAGTTATTTACATTTTATTATCAAAAACCTTTTCCACATCACACAGATAGCATTTTATTTATTTAGGCAGAGTCTCACTCTGTCACTGTGGGTACAGTGCCGTAGCATCATAGCTCACAGCAACCTCAAACTCTTGGGCTCAAGCAATCCTCCAGCATCAGCCTCCTGAGTAGCTGGGACTACTGGTGCCCACCACAATGCCACAACAGATACCATTTTAGATTTTATTTTGAAAAATGGGACCAGGTAGATCGGCTCACCTCTATAGAAAAAAATATATTTTTGGCCATTTTTTTTTTGGCCGGGGCTGGGTTTGAACCCACCACCCCTGGCTTATGGGGCCGGCGCCCTACTCCCTGAGCCACAGGGGCTGCCCAGAAAATTTTTATTTTTTTATTTTTTTTTAATGTTTTATTTTACTTATTTATTTTTTTTGTAGTGACAGAGTCTCACTTTATCGCCCTTGGTAGAGTACCATGGCGTCACACAGCTCACAGCAACCTTCAGCTCCTGGGCCTAGGTGATTCTCTTGCCTCTGCCTCCTGAGTAGCTGGGACTACAGGCGCCCACCACAACACCCGGCTATTTTTCTGTTTTGCAGTTCGGCTGAGGCCGGGTTTGAACCCGCCACCTTCAGTATATGGGGCCGGCGCCCTACTCGATGAGCCACAGGTGCCGCCCTGCCCAGAAAATTTTAAAAATTAGGTGAGCTTTTTGCCTATAAGCCTGTGCCTATAATCCCAGCTACTTGGGAGGCTGAGGCAAGAGATCACTCAAGTCCAGGAGCCTGAGGTTGCTGTGAGCTATCATGATGCCACTACAAGCCCAGGCAACAAAGAAAACCCTTTATCAAAATCAGGGGGGAAGGGGAGGCTACAAGATAGCAGACTAGGAACATCTCATCAGCTGCTCTCAGTAAAGCCAGGAGAGAATGTCTAGCTACCTGGATCATCCACCCAGAAACAACACTGCAATGGCACAGTGAGACAGCATGGCAGGGGATACCAGAAGCCAAAAAAGATAAGAGAGGTGGGAGGTCGGTACAGAAAGTGGGTGGAAGGGAGCACCGTGACCCAGGAGGAGAGCCTACATGTGGAATCCCTGGGGGATTTAAGTCCACGGAAGATTCTCCTACATCCATGCATAGCACCCTATATGGGTGGACTGGGGATTGGAATGAACTCTGGGAGGGACTGTCCCTCCAGTTGTGGGATATGGAATGAAACAAGCTGGAACTGAGGTTCCCCAGGACTCTCAGCAGCACAGGAGCCAGCCCTTTGTCAGATTTTTTTTTTATTTGGTGGAGGCAAAGGCAGGACAGGTCTTGAGCACCTAAATTCAGGTGCTCCTACCCTGGTCCCGGAGAGGGCTGGGATTGCTGATGTGGGTCAACATGCCCAGACTATTACCATTATCTTCCTTTTTCTGTCTTCTCTCCTCTTTGTTATTAATTTTTTCTTTTTCTTGCTCTCTTCTTTACTCTCCCTTTTGTCCCTGTACCAAAAAGCCATTTTGACATCAAAGCACAGAGACAAGGAAGATTAAGGAGAAGAAGGAAGTAAAGATTAAGCAAGAGGAAAGAATTAACAAGAAGAAACCACACGTAAGGAGGAACTAAGAAAAAATTCTGGCAACATAAAAACTCAGAGCAGATCAATCCCCCAAGGGATCACGATGCAAGTACCACAGAAAATCCCATATATAAGGAAATCATGGAAATGACAGAAATGGAATTTAGAGTATAGATGGCAAAAATAATGAGTGGAAAATCACCAAAAGGAAATACAAAAATTGACCCAAGAAATGAATGGAAGACATGATGAAATTAGAAAGCAGGCAGCTTAAAGAATTGAAGGAATTTCAAAATGCAGCAGAGAGTTTCAATAACTTAAATCATGGAGAATAAAGACTCTTAGGCCTTGAAAACAAGAGTCTCGAGCTAAATCATCCAAAGAAACAGAAGAGAGAAGATTTGTAAAAGCAATCTCTTAGAGCATTATGGGATTAGACAAAGTGTACAAACATACGAATTAAAGGTATCCCTGGAGGAGAAGAGAAACCCAAAGGCATGGAAGCCCTACTGGAGGATATCATAACTGAAAATTTCCCAAACATCACCAAAGATTTAGACACTCACTTTTAGATAGATATGACAGATATTGAACCCCAGTTTGTTTCAATTCAAACAGAGCATGTCCTAGACACACGTAATTAAACTGGCCAAGGTCAAAATGAAATAGAAAGTACTGGATGTAGCCAGGTGTGAGCAGCAGCTTTCCAAAGACATTATGGTGACAGAACATTTTTCAGTGGAAACTCTGCAAGCCAGAAGAGTGTGGAACCAAAACTATGCCTTGTATCTTTTTGGATCATCATGGAATAAAGATAGAACTCAACTCCAAGAAAAACCTTCATCCCCACATGAGGTAATGGAAACTAAACAAACTTATGCTGAATAACATCTGGGTAAAGGAAAAGATACAGAAGGAAATCTTCAGATTCTTTGAACAAAATGACAATGAAGACCCAAGCTATCAAAATCTGTGGGATACTGCAGAAACTGTCCTAAGAGAGAAATCTATCACATTAAATGAACACATCCAAAAAACAGAAAGAGCACAAATCAATAACTTAATGAATCATCTGAAGGAAGTGGAAAAGAGTAATCCAATCCCAAACCTAGCAGAAAAAAAAAAATCACCAAAATTAGATCAGAATGAAATGAAATTGAGAACAAAAGAACCACTCAGAAGATTAATGAAACAAAAAGGTGGTTCACTGAAAAGATAAATAAAATCAATAAACTTTTGGCCACATTAACTACAAACAGAAAAGTAAGACCTCTAATAAATTTAATCAAAAAAGGAGAAATAACCACAGATACCACAGAGATACAAAGGACATCACTGAATACTACAAAAAAACTCTATGTGCAGAAATTTTAAAATGTGGAGGAAATGAACCAATATATTGAATCACACTACCTCTCTAGACTTAACCCAAAGAAACAGATCCTCTTGAACAGGCTAATAACAAACACTGAAATTCCAACAACAATAAAAAAACTTACAACCAAAGAAAGTCCTGGACCAGACAGTTTTACACTACAATTCTACCAAACCTTCAAAGAAGAGCTTGCACTTATATTGCAGAACCTATTCCAAAACACTGAGAAGGACAGAATTCTTCCCAACTCCTTCTATGAAGCAAATATCACTTGAAACCCAAACTAGGAAAAGATCCAACAAAAAAAGAAAACCTCACATCAGTTTCATTAATGAATATGACAGAAAAATACTCAATAAAAATCCTAGCAAAATACAGTACAGCTATACATTAAAAAAATTATACATCACAATTAGGTGAGTTTTATCCCAGGGATGCAAAGCTGGTACAATATATGCAAATCAAGGCCAGGCGCAGTGGCTCATGCTTATAATCCTAGCATTCTGGGAGGCCAAGGCAGGTAGACTGCCTGAGCTGGAGCAAGATCCAGTCTCTAAAAACAGCTGGACATTATGGCAGGCACCTGTAGTCACAGCTACTCAGGAGGCTGAGGCTTAGAGAATCACTTGAGCTCAAGAGTTTGAGGTTACTGCGACGCTACGACACTTTACCAAAGGCGACACAGTAAGACTTTGTCTCAAAAAAAAATTGCAAATGGATAAATGTAATCCACAACATAAATAGAAGCAAAAAGAAAGATTATATGATCCTCTCAACAGATGTAGAAAAAGCATTCAACACAGTTCAGTATCCTTTTCTGATAAGAACCCTTGAGAAAACAGGCAGAGATGGGACATTTCTTCAACTAATAGAAGCTATCTGTGACAAACCCACAGCCAAGAGCATACCGAGTGGAGTAAAACTGACAGCCTTTCCACTTAGAACTGGAACCAGACAAGGATGTCCACTGTTACCACCACTATTCAACGTAGAGCTGGGAATCCTAGTTAATGCAATCAGACAAGAGAAAGCTATCAAGGGCATCCAAATGGGGACAGAGGAAGTCAAACTTTCACTCTTCATTTATGATATGATCTTCTACTTAGAATACCCCAGGGACTTAACCACAAGATTCCTGGAAGTGATCAAGAAATACAGTAATGTCTCAGGGTACAAAATCAACGTCCACAACTAAGCAACCTTTATACATGCCAATAATAGTCAAGCTGGGAATCAAATCAAAGACACAATACCCTTCACAGTAGCTTCAAAGAAAATGAAATACCTTGGAATATGCCTAACAAAAGATGTGAAGGATCTCTACGAAAGAACTAGGAAACCCTAAGGAAAAAAACAGAAGATATTAACAAAAAGAAGAACACACCATGCTCATGGCTGGAAGAATCAACAGTTAAAACGCCTGTACTACCCAAAATGATCTACAGATTTCATGTAATCCCCATTAAAACACCAAAACATCATACTTTGAAGAACTTAAAAAAAAGAGTTCTTTGTTTCATACAGACCAGAAAAGAATCCGAACAGCCAATGCAATTCTAACAAATAAAAACAAATTTGGAAACATCATGTTACCAGACTTCAGGTTATACTACCAGTCTGCAGTGATCAAATAAGCATGGTATTGGCATACAAACAAAGACATATGGAACAGAACAGAAAACCTAGAGATGAAACCAGGCTCATATTGCCACCTGATCTTTGATAAACTAAACGAAAGCATACACTGGAGAAAAGTGTATGCTATTTTTATATTTATCCCTATTTAATAAATGGTGCTGGAAGAACCGGTTATGCATCTCTAACCAGTTACAAAAATTAACTCATGCTGGATAAAAAGTTATTTATTTATTTATTTATTTTTAGAGACAGAGTCTCACTTTGTCACACTCAGTGGAGTGCTGTGGCAATCACAGCTCACAGCAACCTCCAGCTCTTGGGCTTAGGCGAGTCTCTTGCCTCAGCCTCCCGAGTAGCTGGGACTATAGGTGCCCACCACAACGCCTGGCTATTTTTTTTTTGTTGTGGTTTGGCCAGGGCCAGGTTCAGACCTGCCCTCGGTGAGTGCCCCACTCACTGAGCCACAGGCACTGCCCTGGATAAAAGATTTAAATCTAAAACACAAGAATATAAAAACTCTAGAAGAAAATGTGAAGGCCAGGCGCATCACCTGAGTTTACAGGTTCGAGACTAGCCTGAGCTCGACCAAGACCCGGTCTCTAAAAATAGCCAGGCTACGGTGGGCATCTATAGTCCTAGCTACTTGGGAGGCTGAGGCAAGAGAATCACTTAAGCCCAAGAATTGGAGGTTGCTGTGAGCTGTGACGCCATGGCACTCTACCCAGGGCGACAGCTTGAGACTCTGACTCAAAAACAATAGAAAACTTAAAATTCAGGCTCAGCACCCGTAGCACAGTGGTTGTGGTGCTAGCCATATGCATGGAGGGTGGCGGGTTCAAACCCCGCCCAGGCCAGCTAAATAAACAACAATGACAACTGCAACAAAAGATGGCCAAGCTTTGTGGGTGTCTGTGGTCCCAGTTGCTTGGGAGGCTGAGGCAGGAGAATTGCTTAAGCCCAAGGGTTTGAGATTGCTGTCAGCTATGACGCCACAGCACTTTACTGAGGGCAACAGGGTAAGACTCTGTGTCAAAAACAAACAAACAAACAAACAAAACTTAAAATTCGTAAGAAAGTGGTTTTTTTAGAGAGGTGTAAAAATGAAAGCACCTACAGTGTATGTCTCAAGAACATCACAGAACAGAAGAAGCTCTAAGTGGGTAAGAAATAAAAGCTGCCACACCTTCTCTACATACTAGCTTTTTATAGTCAGTGTAGAATTTATTGTTTATATTACTTCCTTTTCCCAAGTATTAAATAGGCATAATTAGTGGCTGGAAAATTCATTGCTTTCAGACTTCAATAATAACACATTTTAGCATGACAAGTATTAAAAAGACTAATAAACAGGCTGCTCTGGACCAGGCCCTGTGCTCCTGCAGAGGACACAGCGCATGACAGGGCCTGCAGCAGTATACATGGCACAGACCTTCTTTTATTCCTGTGCAGGTTTCTGCTTCTCACTCCTATCTAGTTTTTTGTTTTTTTTTTTTTTTTTTTAGAGACAGAGTCTCACTGTATTGCCCTTGGTAGAGTGCGGTGGCATCACAGCTCAGAGCAACCTCCAAATCCTGGGCTTTCTCTTGCCTCAACCTCTCAAATAGCTGAACTACAGGTCCCCACCACAACGCCCGGCTATTTTATTTTGTTGTTGCAATTTGGCCAGGACCAGGTTTGAACCTGCCACCCTTGCTATATGAGGCCAGCGCCCTACCCACTGAGCCACAGGCACCGTCCCCCTCACTTCCATCTTGAGAGATGACAGTGTTTTCCTTCAAAGCGTGGAAGAACTTATCTCACATGTGTGAAGCACTCTATAATGCACAAAGGATAGCATCTCAGTAGGCTGCCACAAGGTAGGCAGAGCAAAGGGGAAGCTTACTTGAACTGACAGAAGATATCTGCATACTCTGGGAGGATCCCACTGGCCTGCAACACAGTTACTCGGAAAGTGAAGGCACTGCCCAGTTTCAGGTGGTTGCCAATCTCTTCCGAAAACCCTTCCATCACCAATTTGCCATCCAGCAAAGTGCCAGACTTCAAATCTACAGAGGGGCAAATGAATACACATACAGTTCAAATAACGCAAAGAGGAGGGAGCTGGGCATTTTCTCCATCACTCGTTGATGAAGGGGCCTACGTCCCTTGATCATGGTCAGTATTTTCCTATCTTTGAAAATGTTCCACAACATAGTAAAACTCTATCTACTTACCCAAGTCATTCATTCGATTGATTTCTTCTGGAGGAGTGATGACCTCAGAACTCTGACCCTGTCCTTCCACAATCCTCAGCTCCTCCAAGGACAGACCAGAGCGAGTCATTGCAACAGAAGAGAAGTCACTCTGAAAACAAGGGAGGGGTAGGTATATGACAAAGTACTATAACAAACTTAGTTTTCATTGGTTTCCTTACTTCTATTTATTTGCTTGACAAATAATAGTGACTGGAAAATTACACAGGTTAAAAACTGAGAAAAGGCAAGACAATGAAAGGTATATGCTGGGTCTGTGCCTTTACCTTAGTAATTACTGGGCATGTCCCACATTTTAGTGAACGATCTGTGGTCACCAGCATCCTGTATTTTTTTTTTTTTTGCCGGGGCTGGGTTTGAACGCACCACCCTTGGAATATGGGGCTGGCGCCCCACTCCTTGAGCCACAGGCACCTCCCCCAGCATCCTGTATTTTTTAATTCTAGAGATGGGAATTGGTCTCCAATGCAGAACATTTCCCTTAAAAACCCACGTACTTCTTTCTATTTCCATGAGGTTTTCCTTCTTCCCGAAGGTTTCTTACCTGATTAAAGTACTCGTTATCAAAAGATATTTTAGCTGTTCCTGACTGCCGAATTCCAGAGCCATAATCAGGAGCTTCTTCATCCGCTAAGTAGAAAAAAATTAGCAAGAACAGAATAAGACTACATACGGGGAGAAAGATGAATGACTCTCATCAGATTTTAAGATTAAACAGGAAAGTCCCTTTAGATAAGAAACAATGACACTGAAGCAGCAAAATTACATGGGCTGCTTCCAACTCTTCATGTAGGTTTACCGATCTCCTTACTTCACATAAGACTAGTTAATAATCAGTTTTATTTTTGAGATTGTTCGAATGTCATAGAAATACTGAACTACCACTCCATTGTGGCAAGATTATATTCAGTAATACAAAACAAATACTTATAAATATTGTAATATACTTGTGGAGGCAACTTTCATCAACTCAACATTGTTGACCGTGGCAAAGGTTTCCATAAAGAAAAGGCTGAAAGGTTGCTTAACAAAGTGCAGCATTTGGAAATTAAGACAGAAAAATTACAGGAAATGGCTACATTCTTTCCTTAGAATGTACTCTGGATCATGGAAAATACTAGAATATTGATTGATTGATTTTTTAAGAGACAGAGTCTCACTACAATGCCCATGCTGGCCTCCTAGGCTCAAGCCATCCTCCCCACTCAGAATACAGAGTTGCTGTGACTATAGGCATGCCACTGCATCCAGTTTATATCAGAATCTTGACCTGAGCACCAGAAAAGCAGTCAAAGAAATAGCTATTAGAAGTACCCTGAGAGAAAATTCAGCAAGTCCTAAAAATTCTTCATTACTTCTGAAGTAATTAAGGTTCTTTCTTTTTTTGCCAATAAGATACCTTATTTAAAATGCCAGTGACTTTTACAAAGTTAATCCAATAAGAGCTGTTCCTTAACATGTTAAAGGAAACTCCTTTACCTCATTAATCTGAAACAGCAATAACATAAACTAAACAGAGTCTACTTATGATACTTGGGAACAACAGCTAGAAAGGAACAAATAAAGGCTTTTCACAAGGCAGACAAACTCCCCACAGTTTGTACCTGTAACGAGGCTGGCCTACCCAGAACTGGCCAAGAACCCACACTTCTCTTATCAGAAGAAGGTCACGTACCTGCAATGGCCTGGACAGCCACACGCAGAAATCCCCGCACTTCCCCCTTCTCACTGACAATGGCCACCCTGTGGATCAGGGGCACAGGATACAGCAGATTGCTCAGGTAAACGAATGCCCTGGAGACAGAAACCAGGAGACTTGACATCAGAGCATCCCACGGAGAGAAGCTGGCGTTCAGATTCACCAAGAACATCGCTATGAAACTGTGCTGGCTTCTGGGCCTTGTCACTCCCACCTTTATATTCTCAGATTTCCTCCAACTGCATTTTTAGACAGAGACAACATGAACAAATGCAAATGCTTGGTGAAGCTGATGACAAAGACCAACTTACACCAAATTACTCTCTGTAAAAAATACCACTGTAGGTAGAAGAGTAACAGTTGAAAGCAGACTTTTAAGATACTGCTCTGTGATGCTGCTGGGGGTGGCAGGTTAACCTCTCGAAGAGATTAACCTTTTAAGGAGTTTTTTGATTTTTTCCAATGGGCAAAAACAGGAATCAGGAGACAAAAAAGGCAGGAAAAATGTGACTGAAATATAGACAGTGAATAACTATAGAATGGATTTCACACCACAGTATTAGGGGTCTTTATTTTTACTCTAAGGATGGACTGTTCTCTTCAGGCAGGGAGACTGACAAACTGAAGGAAGCAGACACACTGGGCAGAGAAGCTGTACAATCAGAAACCTCTGAGTGGTGAGCTTCATCTGCATGGGTATCAAGATAAAGGCTAAGGCAACAGACAGCTGATGACCCCTGAAGGGTTTATTTTGCTAGAGTCCAAAACCTAATTAATGAATGCATAAATAAAAGGTAAGTTACAGAGCTAACACTTTACTTTTTTCTTTTTTTTGAGACAGAGCCTCAAGCTGTCGCCCTGGGTAGAGTGCTGTGGCATCACAGATCACAGCAACCTCCAACTCCTGTGCTCAAGCGATTCTCCTGCCTCAGCCTCCCAAATAGCTGGGACCACAGGTGCCCGCCACAACGCCCACCTATTTTTTGGTTGCAGCCGTCATTGTTGCTTGGTGGGCCCTGGCTGGATTTGAACCCACCAGCTCAGGTGTATGTAGCTGGCGCCTTAGCCACTTGAGCCACAGGTGCCAAGCCTAACACTTTACATTTTAAACAAAGTCTTATTACATTTGTATTCCTTTTTTCTTCTCTCATTATTTTGTAGCTTTTGATTTTTTTTTTTTTTTTTTTTTTTTTTGATACAGCATATCACAATGTCACCCTCAGTAGAGTGCTGTGGTGTCACAACTCACAGCAACCTCAAACTCTTGGGCTTAAGTGATTCTCTTGCCTTAGCCTTCCAAGTAGCTGGGACTACAGGTGCCCGCTACAATGCCCAACTATTTTTTTGTTGTTGCTGTCATTGTTGTTTAGCTGGCCTGGGCCAGGCTCAAACCTGCCAGCCCTGGTGCATGTGGCCAGTGCCCTAATCACTAAACTACAGGCGCCAAGCCAGCTTTTGATTTTTTTAAAAGCAATAAAAATGGTGATCACAAAGCTTAAGAGTGTTCATTTCAATTAGTACAAGGGAAAGAAAATCTAGTTCCTACTGTTACTCCTACTTTCCTACTTGGTATATGCTGATCTTTGAACATAAGACAAAAGACAAAGAGTGAACACTTGCATCAAGAAATCAAACATAACTAAAAGTGACATCATGCCTGTCTGCTCTAGATTTCCTGTTCTGAAATCTACTTTAAAACAAAGTGACGAAGAGAATCGGGTAGAAATTGGGATTTCAACTCAAAGTAGTGAAAACTCTGGAAAAAGACAAAATTCACCACAGAAAAACAAATGTTAATAAAACTTTGAGACTAAATGAAATATGAATGAAAAGTAAACAAAAACAACTGCAAATGAACATTAAATCAGATCAATTGATGACTACTTCCCTTTCAGTCTGCTCCTAAGTGGGAGGGGCGAATGAGGCTCAGGAAGCGGGACAGAGCTTTGGGGCATAAAAATTTTAAATGCGAAGTCTTCTAAAAAGGATTGTAAAGAGGACCATCAAACACCAACTACCACAACAGAGTTGAAAAGACTAAGAATTTAGCACAAGCTATCACATAGAGATAGGAAATATCACTTTCTCCTCTCTTCCCAGCTTTCCAGCCAGACTTGCCCACTTCCAATGCCTAGGCTATTGAAGAGTCTGCACATGGCCCCTGCCTGTAGTCTTCTCTGTACTCACTGCCCATCTCGTGCCCTTGACTTCATGTCTTCAATTCTTTTATTTTATTTATTTATTTTTTGCAGTTTGGCCGAGGCTGGGTTTGAACCCACCACCTTCGGTATATGGGGCCGGTGCCCTACTCCCTGAGCCACAGGCGCCGCCCCTTCAAGTTATTTATTTATTTATTTATTTATTTATTTTTTATTGAGACAGAGTCTCACTTTGTCACCCTCCGTAGAGTGCCATAGCATCACAGCTCACAGCAACCTCAAACTCTTGGACTCAAGTGATTCTCTTGCCTCAGCCTCCCTAGTAGCTGGGACTCCAGGTGCCTGCCACAACACCCAGCTGTTTTTTTTTCTGTTTATTTAGCAGACCCAGGCTGGGTTTGAACCTGCCAGACCCGGAGAATGTGGCGGGTGCCCTAACCACCAAGGTATGGGCCCCCTCACATTTTCAGTGACACCACTCACTCTTGCCTAACAGATTCCCCTGGTAGGTCTAGTGGAAGGTAAGCAGGTGGCAAAGAAGTGGCTGAAGGTGGAGAGTGGGTACAGAATTTCTGCTAGGAACCATACTGAGGATGATGACATACACAATAAGCAGTTCTTAGTGATCTTTTACTGACCCAGAGCTCATTACCATACAATTGGCATAGCATGGGTGGAGCTTTCATGAAGAACTGTGGGGAAGCCTTATGGGCAGGCCTAGAAAAGGGAAACTGTTACATAACCAACCTGTTACGTAATCTCTTTTATAATCCAAACCTGTCAATCACCCCAAAAGGCAGGAAATAATAACCAATACCACCAGAGAAAGGTGGGACAAACTAGTGAGCTTATAAAATGCAGTATGTGCTCAGACTCTGGTCTTTCTCCACTTGTGGAGACTAACCTATTTCTCTCTCTGTCTGGTACATGTTTTCACTTTCGTCACTTTGTGCAGCTTCTTCTTCACTTTCATTTTTGTACAGCTTATTTCTTTCTCCTGTAATAAACTGTTTGTGTGGGACTGCTCTGTATCTGTGTCTACTCCATCATCAGCTCAACTTGGTACCAGTACTCATTCTTGACACCAGGAACTAGGGGACCTGGGAACATCCAGACAGACTTAACACCCCCAGTGTTATACAATCTTGGCAACACACACATTACAGCGTGTCCATAATGTTGGTGTGCAATTTAAAATAGTTGGCCATTTACTTTTCTTTCTTTCTTACTTTTATTTATTTATTTTTGTTTAGCAGGCCCAGGCCATGTTCACCAGCCCCAGTGCATGTGGCACCCTAAACACTGAGCTACGGGTGCCCAGCTAAAATAGTTGGCTATTTTCATCATTGCTGTAATTTACATTTATTCATGTGATTATTTATGTCTGTGCCGCCCACCAACTATAAGTTTGTTAGGGCAGGAACTATGTCTTGTTTTGTGTTTTTTTTGTTTGTTTGTTTGTTTTTGTAAGACTGAGTGTTGCTCTGTCTTCCCCACTAGAATGCAGCAGTGTGATCACGGATCACTGCAACCTCAAACTCCTGGGTTCAAGGATCCTCTTGCCTCAGTTTCCCAAGGAGCTGGGACTAGAGGCCACCATGCTCATCTAATTTTTCTTGCTCTTGCTCAGACTGGTCTTGAACTCCTGACCTCAAGCAATTCCTTCCTTAGTCTCCCAAAGTGCTAGAATTAGAGGCATGAGACACACCACTTGGCCCACATTTGGTTTTGCTCACCATTATCTGCAGAGGTCATGGCATACAGTAAATACACAATACATACCTGGTGAGTAAACATCTCTGAGCATCAGGAAATAGGAAAATGATCTATCTACTATCTTTAAGCAGAAGATTCCAGGAAAATGGGCAGAGAAGTAAATTTATCCAACTTTATACTACGTTGATTTTTCTAAGCCATACTCATGACATATATTAACTATTTAGAACACATCTAGATTCTTTACTATGTATGTTATCTCAAACATAACTATGTAAAAATAGGAGCTATTTTTTTTTAAGAAAGTATATCATATTCACACACATGTTACAATAAACTACTATTTGAGCACACGCTAAAGATGAGACTTTCCTTCCTGCCTATGGCAATGGCCACCCCAAATGTGAAAGCATTGAAGACATTTTTGCAGATTTCCTTTTCAATTTTTTATTTATTAACTTTTTTTGAGCTAGAGTCTTGCTCTGTTGCCTAGGCTAGAGTGCCATGGAGTCACCTAGCTCTCAGCAAACTTCAACTCCTAGGCTAAAGCAATCCTCCTGTCTCAGCCTCCCAAGTAGCTGGGACTATATAGGTGCCCTCTACAATGCCTGGCTAGTTTTTCTATTTTTAGTAGAAATGAGGTCTTGCTCTTACTCAGGCTGGTCTTGAACTCCTGAGCTCAAGCAATCCTTCTATCTCGGCTTCCCAGAGTGCTGGGGTTACAGGTATGAGCCACTGTGTCTAGCCTAGATTTCCCTTTTTAGAAAAAAGACTTCTATGATTTTATAGCAGGAGCAGGGCATCAGCTCTGAGACTGTACAATCACACATTCACGAGATAGCTCCTTGTCACATTACCAGATCAGAATATACCCCTTAGCCCAAAATCAATGCTGTATAAAGGGTCTCTTCCGACACTTTATAAACTGGAATTAACTCTGCATTTTTGAGAGTCCTTATACTTTGGTTTAGCAGACTGAAGGAGAACAGGGATGAGAGAGGGGAAGATGTAAAGGATATATTAGCAGTGAAGTTACATCAAAAAGGTACACAAATTTGTCAACATAAAGATAAGAAATATCAGCATAATTATGATGATATTTACAGGAAGAATGTCAGTTAAGGTATTCAGAGAGACCACAGAATAACCATCCTTTGTTCCCTTTCAGCCCATAAGACTAACCTAAATAGTTTACATTCATCCCAAATTATGATGGATGGTGCATAACATCCCACCATGCCATAAGAGAACAGCTAAAGGGACAAGCTCTTTTAGTTTTCATATAAAGATTCACCAGAGGCAGCCACAGCCAAGAAAAAACCTACAAATGGAATTTCACAAGAAATTAAAGATTTTTGCAAGTGATATATATTCCAATTATATGCCAATAGTGGAAATCCAATCCTGTGAATCACAAAAACAGAAAAGAAGTCACTCCTGTTATACATACAATGACCACCACATAACTGAGTGATGCTGCATTATTACATTTTTGTTTATACGGGAGAAATGTAGTCAAGGGCAACAGTGGACAGCTATCCTTCATTTTTGGGATTACTATGATTCACCTCTTCTCCTAGTTTCTTGCAAGGCAAAGTAAGTTCTAGAACCTAGGAACGGAAACAAATTTGTCAGTTCCTGAGCCATATCTCCCTAAATGCTTTAAGTGAAAATCAAAGTAGGATTAACTGCTTTATATCTACACTTGTAGGATGTAATTAAAAAAATAAAACTAGAGAGAATATATCTTAACATATCTGTCTTAAGGCAGTTGATTTCTACATTCAGTGGGATTCTGAACCAAGTTTCCACACAACTAATTCAAAATACAAATACTTCTTTGTAGAAATCCTAGCTAGAATGTTCGTTTTTATAGTGCAGATGACAGAACATGCAAGATGAAAAAGATTTTTAAGGTTTTTTTTTCTTCTGCCTAACTCTTCTTTATACACTTGAGAAGCCAACAGGCCTCAGTTCAAGTTGCTTGTCCTAAGTGAGTGACACAGGTGGCCGGGGCTTCTCCTCACAATTAGGCAGGATTCTCTTCCCCACAACACTAATCACAGGATGAAACTGTCTACTCCTCACCGTGCAAAGGTATAGAACACAAAGCTTTGGAAGCTGCACAACTGACACTGGAACCAAGTTCATGGCCAAAAACTGGGTTCTAACTTCCAACCCCCTTAGAATTGTATGGAAATGTGCTGAACAACAGGGCCACAAGATTTTTTTTTAAAAAGCATTACTATCCCATAATTTGTATATAATTTTTTCAGTTTTAATATAAACCAGCTTCTCTGAAATTCTAAGCTTCTAATCACGGTGAGACATCAGTAGAAAATAACATTCATGACTATATAATCCCTTCATGTGGAAAAACTGAATTCTATTTTTTTTTATTTTACTGTTTTTTTTTTTGAGACAGAGCCTCAAGCTGTCACCCTGGATAGAGTGCTTTGGCATCACAGCTCACAGCAACCCCAACTCCTGGGCTCAAGCGAGTCTCCTGCCTCTGCCTCCCAAGCAGCTGGGACTACAGGCGCCCGCCACAACGCCCAGCCATTTTTTGGTTGCTGCCGTCATTGTTGTTTGGCAGGCCCGGGCTGGATTCGAACCCGCCAGCTCTGGTGTACGTGGCTAGCGCCTTAGCCCGCTGAGCCACAGGCACCGAGCCGGAAAAACTGAATTCTAAATGCCTTTCTGCCGCTATAAACTCAGAGAATTGGATAATATTCTACGGTTGTAATCAAAGCTTTCATTATCAAAAACGCTTTCCCTTTCCCTGTTTCCATTAACAGTGGTAATCTACATTAGTTATGATGCTTCCCACTAGGTGACCAACATCATACTTTGAGCTAAATTTTAGAACTTATACCTCTGTTGGGTCAGGAGAATCACTATACTGTAATTTTTAATTGGTACTTATTCCCTTGTTAAAGAGTTCAACAAGGATGCGTGATTCTAATGTAGTGTAAGAGTTAAATTTAGTACTTGAAAACCTGGACATACTTTCTGGTTGACCCAGTGAGTGCTCTACTGTTGAACTTGTGATTAAAATTACTTCGGCACATAGACAAGACATCACTTTCAGGACCCTGTGCACCAAGAGCTCTGCATCACTGACAAACTGAGAGCACAGACCATGCCTGAGTTTGGTGAAATAATCCTAAAACAAAGCAGTTTCATGTAGCACTAAATAAATATTTATTGTTGATGGTGTCAATAGAGGACTTTCTGAGATTCCGTATTATAAAGTCTATAAGTAAAATTTTAACAAACACCAAAGACCTACACATAGGCTCAGTGAAACTGACCAACTAAAGACATCTTTCTTTAAATTTTTTTTCCTTTTAGATAGGTCTCACTGTATTGCCCAGTCTGGAGTGCAGTGCCATAATCACAGTTCACCGCAGCCTCAAACTCCTGAGCTCAAGTGATCCTCCCTCCTACCTCAGCCTCTTGAGTAGTTGGAAGTACAGGTATGTTCCACCACACTCAGCTAATTTTTTTATTTTTTGTAGAAACTGATGCCCAGGCAGGTCTTAAACTCCTGGCCTGAAGTGACTGTCCTACCTTGGCCTGCTAAAATGCTGGAATTACAGGTATGAGCCATCCCAGATGGCCAAAGTATCCATTTTAGACAAAGGAAAAACTTGACTTTCCTGATTTTCATACCTCAGTAGACTAAGGAAAAAATAAACCCAACACTACTCCTGAGTCCACCTGGTCCTCTGGTTCCTGCAGTACCACAGACTCTTTAGCCTGACCTTACTTGCTCTGCTCCCTTCCTTATGTCATCTCCTTATACTTCTTCAATCACGCTGCTTTAAGAAGGAAACATCTAGACTACAATACCATTCACTGAACTCATTACGATTGACTCTTAGCTTTAACTACTTTCTCCTTTGGGGTTTCCTCCTTCAGAACAAAATTACTGGGCAATTTAAGACAAGGGGTTCTCTATGAGGTATTCACACATTGCTGTATGTTGGGCCGAGTAGACTGAGTACCCTACAAACAATGCCTGTGATCTCTCCCTAGACAAATCAGCATTTATAAAGAACCTGACGTACTGGTGACCTTGAGGACAGAGTGTTCATGACGTGAATTGGCTAAAGTAAGATTATCCAACTCTGCACAAAGAGGCCTTTAGATCAAGAGCTGGTCCCTTTTCGCCTTTCTCACAATAACCTCACCAACCTTCCCACTAAAATGAACCAAGGGGATCGGTCGTAAAACGGGTCATGCCCGTCACTGAAGAGATCTGATCCCTCCTCCGTCCCTGCGTCAGAGCCGGTGTCATCCACGAATGCCTCATCATCAAAATCCTCCATCTCATCTTGCTGCTCGTCAGCCAGCTCAGTGATGTCGGAATCAGCCGTGGAAAAAGTGGGGGAGGGCGTGCGGTCGGCAAGGCGCTCATTCACACAGCCGTGGAAAATGGGGGAACTAGACACCAGGTAAGACGACGATTCACACAGCCAAAGAGAGAGGAATAGTTGGTTAAACAGGAAACTATAGGTACCAATAGGGCAGAATCCACTAGGGAATCAACACAATAAAAGTTAACAGAAAAGCAAAAGGATAAAATAAACAAAAATCATTTGAATTAGGTGAAAAGAAATAGGGCAGGTTGAAAAAGTTATGCAAGGACTGATCTTTAGAATAAGAACAGCAAAAGAAATATGTAAGTAGACCATTCCCAGTAAATATTGTGCTATAAAATGTTTATATTCTCTAGTTCACACAAAAGATTAGCATCCAGGCCTCAAAGGAGCCACTGAAATAATAAGGCTTCCAATCTTTATTCAAATTCTCATGTCATCTTGGAGCAGGAAAAAAAATGGGTGAAATGGTATATGCTAAAGCAGCACGTGCTTTTCTTGGCTAAGAAAACCACTTTACTATCAGAGTGGAGTGGAAAAGGCTTATTTCATTTTTACTTCAGCAACTCCTTTTTACCCAGTACTTTTAAAAAAAAATCACAGAATTTTTGCAATTGCAAAACAATTCTAATTCTGAAATCATTAAGCTCAAAACTTTTCCCTGCTTTAAAAATTCTAAACCTCTAAGAACTAGACTCAATATGGACACATAAGGCTGAGCACAGTGGCTCATACCTGTAATGCTAGGGCTTTGGGAGGCCAAGAAGAAAGAATCACTTGAGCCCAGGTCAAGATCAGCCTAGGCAACACAGTGAGACCCTCTCTCTACAAAAATTTTAAAAACTGCCAGATGTGATAGCACACTCCATCGTCCCTGCTACTCCAGGGCGAGACCCTTATTTAAAAAAAAAAAAAAAAAGCAGTACTCCCAGAAACACTACATGTTTTCATTAAATGCTGGAAATGATGTCACAAACCGGGTTCAAGGCGACTTGCAAAGTGTGCAATTAGTTTGCCCTTGGCAGTGACTAACGTGGGATGAAGTGCTTAAAAAGAGTGAGGACAAATCAGATAATGAACAGACTGTAGTCTGGCAAGCTATGCTATGATTTTAAACTGTGTATGATACAGATACAGGTTTCCTTTTTCTTTTATATACCTTTTATTTTATCGTTATTTCTTTGGAGAAATAATAAGTGATCCTCCTGCCTCAGCCTCCCAAAGCACTGGTGTGAACCACTGTGCCCAGCCTTTTAAATCTATCTTAATTAACAGTAAAACATTTTGTGAGTAAATTGAAAGCCAGGGAAGACTGTTAGGTTGAGGCTTGAAACAAATATGCCTGTTGAATAAAATAAAAGAGAAATATACCAAATGACATAGTGGTTATTATACAGGTAGATAAGATTATGGACTGGGCTTGTTTATACAGCTTTCTTTTAACTTCTTGTAATATCTGCTATGGTTTTAAACAATTAAAATAAGAGTACTTATTTAAAAAGACAACATCAACAAATTATCACATACCTCCCCACAAGTCTGAACCAGTGGAACCGATCATAGAATGGATCGCTGCCAGTCACAGTGGTCTCGCTTTCATCTTGGGCACCGGAGGCCATCTCCCCTGCCCTGTCATACATCTCTCGCATCAGATCCAGCCTCTGCCTGTTTAGTAAACATAAGGTGCATTGGGTTCATACTGTGAGATTGCATTAACATTTTGCTTTGGAAACATCTTCCATCCAAGTGTTTTAGAAAAGAAGCTCTTCCTGCCATTTAATATTACTTTAAAATAATGAAGACCAAACATACAGAAAGCAAAATAGTATCCAGGCTCAGTGACCACAGCACACTGGTTATGGTGCCAACTACGTGCACCAAGGCTAGCATGTTTGAGCCCGGCCCAGGGCAGCCAAACAACAATGACAACTGCAACAAGAAAATAGCCAGGCGTTGTGGCGGGAGCCTATAGTCCCAGCTACTTGGGAGGCTGAGGCAAGAGAATCGCTTAAGCCCAAGAGTTTAAGGTTGCTGTGAGCTGTGATGCCACCACACTGTACTGAGGGCAACATAGTGAGACTCTGTCTCAAAAATAAATAAATAAAAAAGAAAGAAAGCAAAATAGCATCCAAAGAATCTAGAGACAGCCACCAAAAGTCAAGAATGGCCACCTGTCCTCACCAGTCATGACAGTCACAGGAGAAGTGTGGTTCAATCATGCATGACATCTCAAACACCCTGAGAAGGCAGCAAGTATCTCATCACACTAAAGTAAAGGGAGCTACGTTATAAATTCCCTATTTATTATCAATCATCATGCGGTCCATGACAGAAAAGATGAGTAATTTCTAGATCCAAGATAGAGATAAATATGGAATCAGAACATATGAAATAAAAGAGGGTGTATGGAGGGTAAATTTAAATTTCTACAAATGCCAAAGGTATGTGAGGAATAGGATCTATTTATTCGCTTAAAAGAAGATGGATACATGTTAGTATTACTGGCCATGACAGCAAGCACAGAAAAGACAGTTTCACTAATTGAACACAACTAGTCAGAGATTTCATTGTTCCTTCTCTACTTCTACTGTTTCACTTGACTAGCCTTAAAAAAAAAAAAAACAAGCAACAGAGAGAGGAGAGTTTGAGGGAGCATACTTAAAGCAATTTGTTATTATATCCTAAATAAAACAATCAGCTTTTATGAAAGTTTTCATACTTGAGTTTCTCCAAAGACCAATAATGTGTTGCTCCATTCTTCAGATCCTGGACTTCTACTGCCACCACAGTGCGAGGGAAAGGCCTGTCCTCATGAGTTTTTTCCATTTCAGTGGGAAGTAACTCGGGAGGCAAAGGCGAGTACAACGTGTCAGTCAACAGAACAAACTGAAACTGCACCTGAATGGAAAGAATTGACAATGGTTTTCAGCAAGAATGAGATGAGACAAAGGAATCATGCCCCCAATAGAAAGAAGTCAAACGTAGTATTTGCTCAACCAACAGCTTGTAACTGACAACGAAGGCCACCTGTATAAAAATCATGGGGAATAATCTTAACTTCAAATTCAGTTATTTACATACTTTGTTTTCTTAGTGTAGCAAACTAACATCTCAGTAAATAAGTAACAGCTGACTGAATGAAGTCTTTTGTCGATCTTATACAAGAGACAAAAAGGGGCTGGTGTGGTGGCTCACACCAATAATTCTGGCATTTTGGGAGGCATAGGTGGGAGGATCACTTGAGCCCAGGAGTCGGAGGTTGTGTGAGCTACCATGATGCCACTGCGCTTTAGCCAGGCAACTGAGTGAGACTATATCCAAAAAGAGAGAGAGACTAAAAGTAGACCCAAGAACGCATCTCTAGACTCTCAGTAATGAGGGAGGACAGAAACACATCGAAGTTTTCCACTTCAAATTGAGAGATTATAACTACTACTCTTAGAAGTATTTATTGTATGGTACCTGCTTTGCAAGCCTCATGTCATTCATTTCTCACCACCGCCTTATATTTTCACCAACAAATATTAATTAAATGCTAAGTACAGCAGTAAAAACAAAAAAAGACAGCATTACTGCCTTTACCTACTCTACTTGAGGAAGGCAGAGGTTAAAAACAACAAAATGAGAAGGGCTGCTGAGATTATGAATGAAGACAACTTATCTCCAGTTTAGAGAACTAAAGTATATCACTGGGAAAAGATAACAAATTTCCCCCAAATCAGGCAGTTTGTGCTTTTATCCTCTACACAATATCATCTCCTGCTAGAATCTCAGCAGTTAAAAAATTGTTAAGGCTATATAGAAGGCTAAATCTAACTTTTTTTTTTTTTTGAGATACAGTCTCACTTTATTGCCCTCAGTAGAGTGCCGTGGCGTCACACAGCTCACAGCAACCTCCATCTTCTGGCTTAGGCGATTCTCTTGCCTCAGCCTCCCGAGTAGCTGGGATCACAGGTGCCTGCCACAACGCCCAGCTATTTTTCTGTTTTGCAGTTCGGCCGAAGCCGGGTTTGAACCTGCCACCTTTGGTATATGGGGCCAGCACCCTACTTGATAAGCCACAGGCGCCACCCTAAATCTAACTTTTGGTGTAAAGTCCTAGTAATAATTACAAACAGCAAACAAAAAATTTAATGCCTTTTACCATTCACCAGCACTGTTATCCCCCCCACCCCAAGAAAGGGCCTCACTCTATTGCCCAGGCTGATGCAGTGGTGTGATCACAGCTCACTGTTACCTTGAACTCTTCCGGGGTCAAGGGATCCTCCCATCTCAGCAACTTGAGTAGCTAAGACTACAGATGTGCATCACCACCCACTACTGATTTTTCTTATTTTTTTCAGTATGCTTAGGCTGGTCTCAAACTCCTGCCTCAAGTAATACTCCCGTCCTTACCCTCCCAAAGTGCTTTATGTACATTTTATTCACACTTTCATTCTTACAATATCCCTTGGAGGCAGCCACTGTTGCTTGTGGGGTTAGCAACCCCACAAATGGGGTTGCTAACCCCATTTGTAGATGTGGAATAGAGGCACAGGGTTATTAGAGACAACACAACTCATGGAGGTAGGGCTGGACCCTGGACTGTCCGGGTATGGGCACATACACTTATCCATTACACAACAGTGCCTCTCAGATCCTAGAAGACAAGCAACTAACTTAGTGGAAAAGGGGCATACAGGACGTAAAAGTGAAAACTTAATAGCAGAAAACAAAAGTAAGACATTTCAGAAACCCAAGAGAAGCATTTTTTATGACTGTGTCTTTCTAGCTCTTGTCAGGAATACAGTCCCTCATCACCTATAAAATAAGCTAGAGAACATCTATTTTTTAAATTTTATTATAAAAATTTAATTAATACCAACTGTATTCCAGCATATATAACATACAATATATATCATTATATTATATATTTATTATGTAAATTAAATAAAGGCGTATAAAAAAGCAGCATTATTACACAAAGTAGCTGAATTCCCCCAAGGTATAAGTTAGCTCAAAGTGACAGCCCAGCTGTGCCCGCAGCAGGCTCAGCTTTGCCTCCACACTGCCATGCTCCTGTCCCATCATACCTTCTTCTTCAGTTCCACACTGATGGCATTGGCTTCCTTTAGGTACACAGCATTGCCCCAGAGTAAGTCCCTTAATGAAGTAAACTGGTGAGACTTCCATTTCCGGAAGGCCCATTGGGCCAACTCAAATTCATGCTGGGTCCAAGGAACTGAAAGAGCAAATGAAGCACGTTTAACATGATCTCGTAACCACACAGATATCACCTCCTCCCTCTGTCTGATCTCTTTTATCAAGTTGTGGCATTTTCTAGTTTCTTTTCATTGAGTTGCTTTTGTTTTTTCTTTCTAATAAAGCTTACTAATTCTGTTGACATTAAAAAAAAAAGCAATATATATATTTCAGACAGCCTAAAAAATCTAACTCCTGTATTTATTTAAAATAGTGTATCAGGGCTCGG